>JAEQBH010007421.1:0-221235 GCA_016808115.1 Tetrastigma voinierianum | reverse complement strand
GTTTAAGATATCTTATGATGGACTCGAGAACTGTAAATCTACATAAATTCTAAGTCTTTGGGAATCCATTTAATGCGCTGTAGGTGCTATCGTACATATATTGCACAACCAAATATTCATAAATGAGAAAATTTCATCGCTGTCTAAGTACAAGTTGTGAAGATGAGTATTCTTGGTAAGTTGTTGGTCAAATACAAACAAAGCTTGTAGCATGCATATAGCATGTCACTAGATAAAAGTTCATAATTTTGTTTTCATTAGTAATAGTCGAGCTATTAATTAAAGATGTTTGATTAGGGACTCTACTAAACCATTTTGGGTGTGAGTATTTTCAATGTGATGCTTGACATTTATTTCAATTGACATGTAAGAGTCAAGAATGCTCGAGAGGTGAATTCACCCAAGATTATCCACTACAAGAATTTATCTGATGGTTAGAAATACCCCTACTAATTTATAGATTAGCTATGAATAGCAAAGAGATTTTATTCTCGAACAATGACAATTTTGCGAAGGATTTGTGATGGATTAGAGACGGAAATTTGCGACGGACAAAAGTCCCTAGCTAATATTGTCGTTGATTTTGGCGCAAAGATTGGCGGAAAATTTATAAACTTGGGGAGTATTCGGATTTTCCTAGCTAATCGAAGCAGGAGAACAAATTGCTGCTAAATCATGATCTGAAATATTTTTTTACAATTTATATGTATAGTTAGATCTTTCCTAGCTAAAATAGCTCTGGGAAAAAACCGTCAAGTAATATGTATACCCATTCTGGTCCATGGACAACCCGTCACCATCTGACATCATGGAATGCCTGATGACCCGACACTACTCACGGAAATCACATAATCCCTTTGTATATGAGCTCTACCCATCGCACCGGGCTGGATTTATGCTCAAAGCAATCTGTAATCACGATCATCAAGAGCCTGAATTAATAATGGGCCATAGGATCCTCAAGCCAGCTTTATTAGATGATTTAGGACCATTTTAACCGATGGTTATGATACAAGACGAGCCCATTTATTGGCCCAAGGTGTTATAAAACTTAGAGAGCTCAAGCAAGGGGCCTATAAATACACGCTACTAGCCTCCAAGGTTTAGAAGTTTTACTAGCCTCCAGGTCTATAAAAACAGAAACCAAAAGGTTTCAGAGTGTTTTTCAGATCTGAAGTTTTTGAACAAAAGTGCCACACGCAAATATGTCACATAGAGAATAGCTCGAAGGTCCTGATTCTAGAAGAGATTTTCTCGCATACAAAGCTAGTAATTGGTGATGAAAATATATATCTATCATACACGATTTAACTGTATGACCCCCGCCTCCAATGTATGATTCCTTCAACTGGTAATTTTGTTAATCGGCTAGAATCTGCAGCTATAGATTGAATCCATATTTCATAAATATGCTGATGAGGTTAGATATATGGCACCTAGACTTAATATTTTATGTGTTATTTATACTTTGTATTATGAATGAATGATTTGGTTTCAACTTCAAACTACGGTAGATTTTGCTTTGTATGGTTTTTTGGGGATGTGTAATGCTGAGGCTAATCATAAGATTAGGCTCTCCGATTTATTTATTATTTATTTTTCCCAGAATTTTTTTTTATATATGTAAATTTGATTTATTATTAAAAAAATAAGGGGCGCTGCGTTATCAGAATGGCTGATTTTTGGTAGGGTACTCAGACACTGCTCTACTCCCTGTAAAATTGCAGGGCAATCCGAGTTTTGTGCATGCCTACACCGCTTGGTGTCGACCAATAGGACATAAGGTTTTGAAGTTTTTTTAGGCTAAACCCTAAAAGCTACCCGAATCTATCACACCCCATGGACTTCATAAGACCTGAAGAAAAGAATATACTTAGCTAGATATGAAGTTAGGGCTTCGCCCTATCCGTTTGTAATTTTCTAGGAAACCATGGATTGAAATTATTAATGGCTCTATATTTATAATTGTTTAATTATATAACATGTGATATATGTGCTTAACATGCCATTTAGAATAGGTGGTGCCATATAATTTTGATCATTTATTAGTACATATAATAATATTTGTTTTATCTAGATAATATTATTATGAAACCTCAATTAATTAATAATAAAAATATCAACGGGTGAAGGTTAAAATTAATTTAATTAATTCAAACTCCGCAAATTGGCCCATTAAGGGTCCACAATAAAATGGTTATGGATATCTCAACTGATAAGCATGGCCCGATTTATTGGATTGGATTCAAAAATTAATTTCGTATTCCACAAGATTGCATCACCAACGCCGACAAATGCTTAGATATTAAAGATACACTTTCTTGAAATACAATAAAAAAAACGCTCTTCTGTAATGAATATGGTTATTACATTCAATTTTAATAATATTAATAACCCTCCCAACGAGGCTCACACAGCATAAATACCAAAAAGAATATTGAAACAACAAGGTTTTTTTTTAAATCAATTTTGAATGGTAAAAAGTTAGTGTTATCTAGAAGGCCTGGCTTCAAGGAGTGTAGGTTTTACGAGTCCGAGATCCACCTCACTTCCCGAGCCAATCCTAGTAGACACTGCACATACCATGTTCAAAGTTTAGTTTATTACAAATGTCTTGCCCAACGAAGTATTTGTAATGGAAACTAAATTATCAAGGTACAAACATTAATAATAAGTAGTTTAAGTGGATCTACATATTTGTATGTTTGTCGTGGATTACGTGTTATATATGTGCTTTTTAAATTTTAAAATGAGAGACATCTTTTAATCCTCTAGCTACAATTTTGAGTCAAAAGCCATTAGATAAAAATAACTACTAATTTCCATGGAAATCCCAATCTTTCACTGGTTCTTAATTTTCGAGAGAATAAATTCATTACAACAACTCCAAACCCCAGAGCTCACCGCTAATGTCAAAGGAAACTAAGAAGCACCTTCCAGATCGGGCAGCGCCGGCAAATACGATACCACGGCAGAGCTCTCCTCGTCAGCTGGCAGAACATCCGCGAAAGCAAATTAATGATCCGGGAGAGTGTATTAGAAATAATCTGACTAGATGGGATGTTTGCTAAAAGTAGCAAGATCGCTAGACAAGCAACTACAGGGCACTAATAAACACTCTGCCTTCCGCACGACCTGAGAAACGTGACCGTTGTTCAAAAATGACGGGGCACATCAAGATCGCTGAGGTGATTGCGGCTGAGCCGGATCAAGAGATGAAGATCGACTTGATCCTAGAATCTCTACCCACGCCTTTGACGCCTCAAATTGTAATCATATTATGAACCAAACTCGAAGCTTACTCGCTATCAACTTATGCACGAGCTTCGAGTGCCGAAGGTCTCTACAGACGTTGCTTATCATGTCGAAGTCTTCAAAACCTAAAGGGAAACCTATACGGAAAAGAAGAACAAAGTCGAAGGAAACAGTCCAAATCTTTCAACCAACTGCAATGAAAAGAAGCCGAGCGCGCGCTTCGCGCACGTAAAGGTCATCAGTTAAGGATCGCTTCAAAACTAGGTACGGGTAGTATAAAGTTGTCGGTGCTTGCTTGGTGAGGAATTGGCAACGATAAATGGATCATCGATTCAGAGCTACCAACTATGCTTGAAGCTACTTTTTGCGGGTTCAAACAAAGCGTACCCACCTCGCAGCGACAAGAAGTCAAGTTTGGAACCGGGAATATGCTCCGTAATGAAGTAAGACTAGTGAAGTTATAATAATAAGACTTTATGTTTATCATAATCGCTTATTTGTTCCGCATTTTAAGAGGAATTCCGTTTCGTTAGTCATGCAAGAACATGGCTTAACAAGGCAGCTTTAATCGGCCGCCAATAAAGAGTAATAACGCTTTTATTTGTTCCCAGATTATTGATAAATGGTTTATATTTTTAACTCCTATGTCCTATAGTATTAATGCTATTGAAAATACCGATGATGAGCAATTTCTTTATCTACAGTAAGGAAGGTTTCGTTTGAAACCTATACGTGGTATTTACGATCGGGTCACATTAATTTAGAGAATTCATATTCGTTAAAAGTGGAATTTTAAATTCTCGATCTTTGAACCTACACTAAAGATAGGAATCATGTTTAGAAGGTACGACAAAGAGGCCATTCAAGGCCAAAGGAAATCGTACACTTTATATATTGAATTGGCACATAATCGATGTACGTGATTCAATGAGCATTCAAGCTCATGTATGAGTATTTCATCACATTTCATCGATGACTCACCAAGATATGGTTAAGGTTTACTCCACGCGCCATAAGTCTCAAGCTTTCTCGAGGGCATAAATTTCGAGAGTAAGGTCGAGGCGTAAGCAATCGGGTGTCCATATCAAGCAGCCTTCCTGGCCTCACCTGAGGCGTGGAATACTGTCTGGTGAGTTCAAGTCTTACTGCTTAAGAGGGATAGTCTCAATTATCATCTCCTGAACTTCAAGAAAATGCTGAGTCTCCGGGAAGGAGAAGAACCCTTTAGATATGGTGGAGGTCGATGCTCGCTTATTCATCATTACCTGACCGCTCGGGATATGCCTTAGGAAACAAACAAGATACATACTGTAAATTTAGCTCCGTCTAAATCTCTGCCAAAGACACCCACAGACTATGGAAAGGCGCAGCTCCGCCTTGGAAACCAGGAGTTAGGATTTAGGGGTGCTCGAGCACACGCCTTAGTACGTAAAAAACAAAGTTGAATCGAACAAAAATGTGTATGTTTATTGGCTACCCTAAGGAACGAGAGGTAGAATATTCTATAATCCAAAGGAAAAGAAGGTGATATGGTGCACTATGCCACTTTCTTAAGAGGATTATATGGAACAATTTAAACCTAAGAGTAAAGTGGTTCAAGAGCTCGACTCATCGAGATCCACCACAAACCCCCTATTTTTCTCCACCCCTATTTCCCGTCGATGTTCAAAGAGGGAAAATGTACAAATAAAATTCAAGGTGAACAAACACAGAAAAACAAATGACCAAACTAAAAACTCAAGAACAAGAACATAATGAAATAGATTGGGTAATCCACCCGAATCGCAAAACTTCGATCCTTCGTACACAGATAACAACCAATGCAAAGAAACTCAGAAGTGGGAGACTGACACGTAAACTCGCAAGGCCTTGTTAGGAGAGACTTATCAAGTCGCTTTGATAATCCTGGCGACGCACCCTACCACATAATGGCAAGAGGCATCGAGGATGTTGATGTGCAAGAGTGGAAAAAGTAATGACCGTGAGATGGAATCTATCGTTCTAACTCGCCTTGTCTCAGAAGCACCTAAAGGGGTAAAACCAATTGGGTGTGGGGTGATTCACAAGAGAAAGAGAGTTCGTATGGGAAGGTTGGAAACCTTCAAAGCTGGGACAGGCAAAAGGTTACACCTAAAAGTGGTATATAGATTATGATGAAACTTTTTCACAAGAGTCATGCTTAAATCGTCCTGATTCTCTTAGTCAGAAAGGCAGAAATGCGATTACTTAGATTTGGCAATGGATGCCAAAACAGCCTTTCTAAATGGAGAGTCGGAAGAGGATATCTATATGCAAAGAACCGAAAGGGTTCATAGCCCAGTCAAGAACACATGGCTCAGTAAGTCGTATAAATGCTATTTATTACGGCCAAGCATCCAAGTCATGGAACATCAGTTTGACTGCTATCAAATTATATGGATTTGAGAAAAGTCTGGCGAACCATGTGTGCAGGCAAGAAAATTCAAGGAATGGGTAGTCTTTTCGTACTTTACGAGATGATATTCGTTAATTGGAAACAAGCAGAAAGTGTCACGACGTAAAGGGTTACCCGTGCGCTTTGATACGAAGGACTCATGGCTTTGGATATATTCTAGGAATCAAACTTTTACGAGACCTAATAATATTAAGGAAAGTAGTTTATCCCAAGCCTCCACATTGATACAAAATAGTGACTGTGTTTGGCATGGAAAATTCCAAAAGGGGACTTCTACCTTCAAAAACATGGAATTCATCTTTCTAAGGAGAATCACCAAAACTCCTCAAGAGAAAGAACTCATGAGTAAAATCTTATGCTCGACTAACGTAGTCTCATGTATGCTAAGTGCTATGTACTGTGCCGAGATCCGTCAGCGCAGCGGGGAGTAGTGGGCGTTTCCAAGTACTCAATCGATCCCCAGCAGAACACCGACGCCAGCGGAAACATATACCTGGGCATTAAAGAGAACGGCGGATTATACGTCAGCGTATTCCGTTCTGTGAGTCTTAAACACTCGTTATACCACCTCGATTTTCAAGGGGATATTGACTCAAGTAAATCAACATCAGGATATGTGTTTACCATAAATGGTTTCATTTGTCAGAGGAACGTGTGTTTGATAAATATCATGTAAATTGTATTGGTCTTAAGAGGGTCCTGTGTTTACTTTAGAGTGAGTGGGAGTTGAGCCATATTTCCAGGCTCTGGCAAGACAAGTCAGGACTTCATTTTCGATATAATAATATGAAGCCAGACATTGTATTTAGCATAAGGTCCAGATAATTATGTAGTATATGATCAAGGTTGGATACGTCCATTGAAGACATGATCACAGTGTTCTCATAATTAATGAATTGTTCACAATTATTAAATAAAGCTTGATAATTTTATTTAGACTGCACTGCAATATTTTATGAAATGATCAATCTTGGTTATTATAAAATATTGGGAATGAATTATGGTCATTCCGAGGATCTGGAAGAGATTTAATCAAGGATAAATTTCGTGAAAGGAATTAAATCTCAAAAGTATATTAGATATGTTATTTTTCTTGTCCTGAGTATATTATAAATAGATAATTGTTACTATGGTTCTTTGAGTTACTCACAAGTGAGGCTTATTCACTACTAAAATCACCGACTATCGACCAATTCTTATTTCAGAACAGAGATTTTTGGCTCAGAAACCCACATCAATTCTCATTTACCGACCAAATTATTAGTCCCAATTTTCATGCCTGTAATTATTTCACCCACAAAAATCAATTATTCCAGAATTACCACAAACCATTTCGACTATTTTCCGACGCATCGACTACTTACCATCGAATCGAAAGAATTTGCTCCAGAATGGTCTCCAAATGGTCTATGAAATAATTTCTTAAATAATTTTTTTCCATTTTGAGTTTGATATCTTGTTTTTAAATATATATATATATATATATATATATATTAAGATTACTTAAACAAAAGAAAAGTACAATAGTGCATGGCTATTATATAAAGAGTGAGTAAAATATTTAAAACAAGTAAAACTAATATATATACCGCATATATATAGTAAATAAGTCAAGAGAAAATAAAACATGAATCTCTAAATCCAAGTATAAGACATAAAAAGTGTGTAATACACCTCAATCATCCAACCCAGTGTCACTATCGTGATGCCGATGATCCGGTCCGTATGGTGAGATGCTCCGTACTCCGGGCAGCCGTCACGTCAAGTAATTCTGGGATGTGGTTGTCATAGGTGTCTGTAGGTGCCGGAGGATGTTGTAGCCGAGATTACGCCAACAACCGGAGGTAGATCATCGTGGTTGAACCGCAAATTCCACCTTCCCGACACTTCTTGTGCTTCGCCAAACGCAGACGTTAACTCATCCCTGCATCCTCTCATACAATCATGCGTCACGACGCCAACTGATATCAGATCGCATTCGTGCATCGCCTCGAAAGTCCTCCATCGCTGGAACAAATTCAAAATGGTCCTCGAAGATGGATAAGAGACCATCGCCTGCGTAGTAGAATGATGATGTCAACGAACCGACGCCATGGGACGGCATCTTCCTTACACAAATCTCATACCAACCGACCATCAACCGGTGATCGGATGAACGAGAACTACCTATCGTGACCATCACATGAACCCGGCAGACTAGAATACGCCAGTCGCAAAGAACTAACATTTCCGCATCCTTCACAAACATGAAAAACAAGCGACGACTATCAATAAGAGAAGAAACCCAAACTTTATCAGGTACTTACAAACAACCATGATATCCGTTGTCCGAGATCATGGATGTCGCATCCGACAACGACTACTAGTCCTTCCAAGATCCCGATTAACTAACTGGTGACTTGAATGGATCATCAACTATTAATATATAACTCTCATCAATGATTATTCAATCAATAACTAACACACATACTATAAAAGTTATAAATGGTTATCAATTATAACTTACCCAGCAAAACAACTTCTTAATCTATAGAATGAGAAGAACGGCGTTATCACTGCACATTCACAAACAATGCAAACCCATGATAAATAAATCAATGCTAAAAAGAAAATAATATTCCCCCATTTATCTTGTCTAATAAACATAAAATAAGTATTTTAATTGATCTTCAAAAAAAAATAAAGAGAGAAGTATAAACCAAATCTTTTGATTATATTTTTTACATGTCTGCTGGATCTAAATAAGGTTTTTCTAGTAGATCTTTTTTAAGAAATATCTTTATTATATTTCTTATATGGTTTATATTTCTTTTTTTTGTTATCCTTCAATTCCATATGTTCGTGGTGTAAATATATTTTTACAAAATTTGTATTGACTCTTCTTAATGGGTTTGTCTTTGTATGATTCTCATAATGCCCTCTTTGTACTTTCTCCTAAAAAGGTTTTAAATATTTGTACATAGCTCTGTGGTCTGCTTCTCAGGTATTTTTCCAAGACGAGTACTACTATTGGATATTTCCTTACATCTATTACACTATTCCATAATCGTGGATCGTGAGATGTTATATTTTAGTATTCGTCAAAGGGCCCGACCTTGGAACTTGTGGTTTTTCTATCAAGGTGGTCTTCCTTTAGGCTTCCTGTAATCTTATAGATTCGCTGCTGGAATTGGCCTGGTCTATTTTCTTCTTTCATAATGTGCTTGTGGTCTAGGTAATTTTCTCCTCCTCTCTATTGTGTCCTGACTTCCAGGTCAAGGTTTCCAGCAAATGGCGTAGGAAAGGTACTGTGACACCCCGCTTTCCGGGGTCCGTCGACACAACCCGTCAACCTGTTAGAATATTCGTGGATGCCTGGAGCAACCCTAATGTTCACTTCATTGATTCCCTTTCTCCAAGACTAGGATTTAATGAATCGGGCGAGTCACCTCTTGTACGGAGCCTACCAAAATACAACATGTCCTAATACATGGCAACCTGTCCAACATTTCACACCACCACACCGGGTCCACATACTAATAAAATGAGGTAAAAAGGCATTTTAATCTCCTAACTTCAAAAAAAAAAAGAGAAGTAATTTTATTTTAATGAAACTGAGATTTGTCGCACGAGACTTCACACCAAAGTCCGATCATCATGACCCTTCTCAGCGTATCTCGAATGTTTGAGGAGCACTCGGGCTTCTTACCCTCTCGTGTCTCAATTACAAACAATACATACGTTAATTCAATTGAAAATAAACTTGAGAAATGGAGGCCAGTACAATTGAACACAATGCACAAAGTAATAAACATAAGAAGCATAAAATTAGAAAACACATCACTGTTCGCTCAGGTTCACTTGATAGCGAGATCCACAAGTGTGTGTGGCATACATCACCCTCTCTCCATCACTGAAATGAATTTACTGCTTTGTTTCTCACACCTCTTCCCATAATCAGCATCTCCCATCTTCTCCGCCACCCCGGAAACATGATCTGCAGGACACCAACCTCGCTCTTTCTTCTTCAACCATTTATCTTTGACCCTTATTACTTGCTCCTATGAGCACCCACCCGGCATGTCTATAAACACCTCGATCGCCTCCATCTTGTCCACCTTATAAACTTTCTACAATTATACTAAACATATTTCATCAAGAACAAAAGAATAAAATAAAAGATGTAAAATGTTAAGTAGTATATATACCTTGCACTCTCCAATCATCAACTCGGGGTTCCATTCCGCCAAGCACTTCCAATTATGTCCACTAGGTTTAAAGGACTTCCCAAAATTTGGTCTCTGAACTTTTAAATTGAACTGCATTTTACTTAACTTGGCCCTCAGAATCTAAAAATTTCATATAGCAAGTAAGAAAATGAAAATTAAAGAAATGACATAAACGGTTTAGTTAAGTTTCATATCTTACTTGACATCAACTGGTTTGGATCAACCAAGTAATAGTGGAGAGTCTCAATAGGCGCCCAGGAAGACTCCAACATCTCCACCCCTCCTCTCTCCTCTCCCTCCACACGCTCCTTTGATCATTCATCACAATCTCAGGACTACGGACGTGGACTGGTCAGCTGATGTCAAGGGTACATTCACAACCTCCTCCTGCTGCCACGGTCCCATCCACTTCACACCCTACCGTAAGATACCCGAGGCTCACGCTTGTCAGAACTGGTAATGTGACTGGCAACTGCACCTCTACCTCATTCAGTGTGCCATTCAGCTAAATAGTTAAACAACATATTATCATTATAGCATCATGAAATAATATGGTAATGAAAATAAACAAATATTTAACTAATGAAACAATTCAAACTACTCAACTCATCATTCTCATCATACCATTCAAATCGTTCCGCTTCTTCAGATGTAGTAACATCATTGCCTTTCAAACTCTTCATCACTCAGTTTTCCTCGCGATCAATTAAATGTTCAACAACATCTGCTATCCCAACAGATCCATCCCTGAAGTTATGCAATCACATCCTCACCAGACAACTGAAAAGACGCTCTCAACCCCACCACGCCTCTCTCCGACATTATAACATCATTGTCATCAT
This sequence comes from Tetrastigma voinierianum, assembly GCA_016808115.1. NCBI lineage: Eukaryota > Viridiplantae > Streptophyta > Magnoliopsida > Vitales > Vitaceae > Tetrastigma > Tetrastigma voinierianum. Next base: position 210,496 of record JAEQBH010007421.1, on the reverse strand, counting down.
TTTGAAAATGCCGGTTCAGTAGTTACCAACATTTGGTGATGCGGGATGCTAATTCGAGCCCAGTCGGATTCGCACACGCCTTCCAATCCTTCGACCACAACTGACCATGAGTGATTCACAACAATAAACCCGCTATGTTTCATACGCCTGGGTGCAAAGGTCTCCATACTTGTTAACTGTGACGTAATATCGACAAGTTTATATCGAGAGATTACTTAATTATAATCGAAGACGTGTGCTGGGCCCAGAATCATCTATGATTGAACAATACAGCCTTAACCCGAGGGCTTCTCAAACTCAGAACTCTACTACCGAGTCCAGATAATGATTCTGCCAAACAGTATACTTTAGATCTCTTTAATGTATACCCTCGATGTTCATACAAGGTTCAGAACTCCCATACTATCTGTGTAAATTCGTAAAACCATTCACAAGAACCGTCAGAAGTTCTAACCTCTCTTGTGAATCTCGTATAGTGCGCTTTCTAAGATACTGATTGAAATTTTATTTTCGAAATGATTATGAACTCGTGATCGAAATCGTATTGTTTGCACACAATTATAAATTTGTATCGTAACATTACAATTACTGTGTGATTTTCATGTTTAGTAAACATGTACGTTTATTTTTTCAGCAACCATGATGGAAATTCTGTTCGTCACTACACACGATAGTTTCGTCATTCAAGTTTGGAAACTGCTACGTTTTCAATCGAATACACTAAAATAGAAATGAAATTAGAGAAAATGGACATACTGAGAGAAATAGTAAATTAATATTAAATGATCTCATTTGACTTTTAGCAACTTACTTACTCTATGAATGGCTGAACCTCTGACAATTCAATAGACATATGATGAGCCGCAGCATATTCATCAAGTTCCCGCTAGATAATCGCTTCCTCTCTAAGCACCGATTGCTTTACCCGTAGGTTTGAAAATTTTAAACATATCATCATCCACAATGTCATCAAGATAAACCTCATTCCGTCTCTAAGTGTGGAAGAGTTGGATTCCTTCTTTGAAATAGAATGATGCTAATTTGGCAAATTTCATCCAATATACCTTAATTGATATGTAACCCTTCACTCTGAGCCTTATTCATACTGCTTTATTTTCCTCAAGTATCTACAAAGATTATTGAATGCCATGTCATGTGTGTGTGTGTGTATATATATATATACATATATATATATATATATATATATATATATATATATATATATATATATATATATGTGTTAGAACTGGTCAGGAATCACTATTACCTTTCCCAGGATACATCCAACGACAATGGACTGACTCAGTTGAATCCCGCCAGAAGCTCAAGTGCAATCGGAAGATGTCCACACAAAACTGAGGAAGACTCAAGACGATACGTGAATCACTACTCCAGATTCATTCCCTCACGGGCCAAAGAAGGAAAAGCCTGGCCAAGAATAAAGAAATCTCGCTATCATCCTGCCATTCTATTCTGCAGAATTCTCAAGAGCAATTGGTGGGATTTGAACCTTGTAAGAATACATGATAATCATGACTCTTCATGCCAAAACATTCTAAGTGTGTTCGCATCCACATCTCCCCAGATTAGTATAATCCATCCTGAAATCCTTAGCTTTTTTACTCCAATTCAACACATCCTTCTTCCGTGGATTTATTCAACAAATGGCACATCAGTAGATACCCACATGTGAGATTTTTGTGCAAATTGAGGACAACGACAATATTTATTCAATCACATCTCTTCAGACTTGTACGTGTCCCTTAGTTTTCCCGAATGTTAAACATCGATTAAAATATCATTTAAACACATTCTTCTCGATATGCATAAGATCAGATCGTGGCTCGAGCAAGTGTTCACGCCAGCAGGCAAATCCCGTAAATACTTCTCTGATTCCACCCACAAGTCTTAGATATAGCCGCATTCACAACCTCAAGATCAACATCTATCACCTTCCTCAACCCTCTGTTATTCAAATCAGGCAGAATTTCATCCTTAGATCTAACCCCCGGGAATTGTTTAGTGTCCTTCATTCTTAATGAAGTCTTCGGGTGTCACGACACTGATGATCTATGGCAAAACTTCCGATGGTTGTCGAACCACGATCAAGCTTCCCGCTCTTAATTAATCTAAAAGCATCGAGTCTTCCATACACGCGACATGCCAACATACCGCAGAGACTCCACCCGACACATCATAATACGCCGGAAAGTCATTTATGGTCCTACGAAGGCCATGCTGACCGTGTAAATTTTTCCATTTGGAAATATCATAAGCTCAACTCCCAACACCCTTACGACTTTTCACCGCTATCAATGGTCGCAAGAAAACATCTATCTTCCCCTTTGATCTCAAGAAGCCCAGACTAACACGCTAAAATATAAATTCCTTCATATACAAGTCCGAGGCAAGTTATACCTACACTACCCACCACACTGTGCCACAAAGAATATTATCGGCCCGATCGTAATTCAAACTATCAAAACCATCAAAGAATAAACCCAAATTTAACATTTCGAACTTCGATGAAAAATCAGAAAACACCCATCAAAAATTGTCGCCAGGCATCGAAGGGTGACACATCTTACCGTCCTCCATATGATTCCAAATGCCCTCATTTCATTACCGCCATGGCCGATGCATACACCGCAACTCCAGGTGTTATCGGTGGTCAATAAGATTCTTCTTATACTACACCTTCAACTTCCGTATATACACCTATTTCGTAACCCCAACCTTTGCTTGTACCGAAAGATGCCTCACATTTTATGGCAATCGTTAAGGTCACCGCCATCACCCCAAAGATATCATACTTGTCTGTCAAAGAATGAACCCACTGCATTTCGTAATCCCAACCCTCTAACTAACTCAGTCAGAAACTAATGGCATCGACATTCAGGCAACAGCTTCGAATGAACAATATCATCAAACCATGCCTCAGCACCGTGTGGTTCCGTACTTATTTCTAACATCCCTACTGGGCCGGCAGCTTCACAGTATGCTTAGAATTTCATACAATTGTCATTAATCATGTCATAGAAATTCCTCGTTTCTGCATCGGGGTTCCTCATCCGGTTGAATTCAGACCGTGTGACGCCAAACCAGCATTCTATGGTAGCGTAAAGGTGATTCATTATCCAGACCATCCGACGCTCTACTTGATCATTGTCTGCAGCTCGAACTCAACACCTCTAGTGGACTTGCTTCTCACCATGGTATATCTAAACATAGAATCCCAGACAAACTATTTTTATACAAATGGACCTTCACAAGCCTCAAATATTCAAAACTTCTTTATTCTAACATTTAACTAAAGTGCAAGGACACCTTATACTGCGTTCAAATTCATTCACACTCGGGATGTCTCGTAGCGAACGTTAATAAATTCATCAACTTTATCCCCATTCATTGGGAGAACATTCCATTCAATTATTCAACCTTCTACATCCATTCACGTATCGCTCTTGTATAACTAGTCACAAAAAAATCAATTTAGTAAGCAAACTGATTAGTCCCCATCACTATTTTTATGTTCATTAACCATTTGTTGTGGTTCCGATAGTTATTTATAAGCGCAGGTGATATATGCAACCTAATACACATCCTGACTTCCACCTCCACCCGTCCAATGTCAGCTTCTTTTCTCTCAATGGTTGGTCCTAACCTTACTACAAAAGTTATAATAAAAATCACACAAGTTCATTATGTGGCGTATTTCACACCTCCCGCTAGTCTCGAATTACACTAACAAGATATAACACACGCATAATTCGTTTGATGAAGCAATCAGATGCACATTTATATCCTGTAGACGCATCCAAGAACAAACTATGCAGGCACTCAAATGACATACATAATATGCAATTTTAAATTAAATCATGATCATTTAATTAACGTCCTTTCGTAAATCACCATCAATAAATCCGTTGTATTCAAACTTCGTTGTAATACACCTGATCTGACAAGACTTAATAGCTTAACTATAAGAATCAAAACACAACTTTAATCGCTTCATTTATGATGCATTTTCAAATCGCTAAGAGAATGCAAATGATTACCGTGATAATTAAAAAAATTTAGTTTATATATGTTAAATCCATTTCCTTCAATTTAATCCTATCACATGTTCTTGAGTATCCATATCATTCATAAATTCATACTATATCATGTAATCAATTCATATATTCCATAAATTTATTCAAGTGATTAGTACACTTGGTACTCTAATCTGTAAATTTCATAAATAGAAAATCAATGCTATTAAACATATGGTCAGATTCTAAACTCAATGGGCTTTCCATAGAGTTCAAGAACACCTATAATGTGAGTCCTAACGAAGGAGTTATAAGTTAACCTCGAAGAAATGATAACTTGTGCTAGTATGTTATAAAGAAGAAGAACAACAACCGGCTTTTCGTCATTTTCGAATCTAATATGAGTTCAACTCGATCAAGCTATATATGGGTGGATCTTAGACTCAAAGGGCTTCTATAGAGTCTAAGAACACCTATAACAGAGTCCCAACTAGGAGTTATGCTGTAAATCTCAAGAAAATGAGCAACAAAGTAAGAAAGGAGGGTAAAGAAGTAAAGAACCAATCGCTTTTTCTCGTCATTTTTGAATCTATTATGAGTTCAACTGATCGTTTATATGGGTGGATTCTAGACTCAAATATCTTTCCATATAGTCTAAGAACACCCAAATCCAAAGTTCTGCCTGAAGGAGTTGGTGATGAAGAACATGAAGAAAATCGCACACCATGCGCATTTCAAAGAAGTAGGCCACCGATTTTCTTCATTTTCGGATAGGATAAGGACCTCAATTTTTATCAAGCTACATATGGGTGGATTCTAGAATCACTAGGCTTTCCATAGAGTCTAAGAACACCCAAATCCAAGTTCTAATGTAAAGGAGTGCGACAGCTTTAATCATGAAGAAAACTCAGTTGACACTGCAGCAATTGCAAGCAGCAGGGGCCACTCGATTTTCTTCTTCATTTTCAAAGAATAGATATGAGCTCAATTTTATCAAGTTATATATATGGGTGGATTCTAGACTCAAATGGATTTCAGAGTCTGAAGAACACCCAACCAAGTTAATGAAGGAGTTATGATAATAAATCAAGAAGAAAATCAAGACACTGTCAGTAAAGAATTATAAAAGAATAGGCCACCGATTTTCTTCATTTTCAGCAATAGGATATGAGCTCAATTTTATCGCGCTATATATGGTGGATTCAGACTCAGCGGCTTAGAGAGTCTAAGAACACCTATAATAGAGTCCTAATCAAGGAGTTATGCAAGTTGTAACTCGAAGAAAAATGAGCAACTTCGGTGCCAGTGAGTAAAGCAGAAAGAAAGAAGACAAACCAAACCAGCTCAAAAGAAAATAATAAAACCAAACTAGCCTGGCGGAACCCCAAGATTGAGGAAAGAAAGTACAAAACCCACATTCCGATAATCATAATCAACTCGCCGTTTAAATTATTGATCTACCAGGTCAATAATTATTTTTAATTTTTAGTGTTAAGTATAGAAAAAACCCTCTCCTTCTAACTCGATTACAAATTTTAAGTACTCGACATTTCGACCCTAATTAAGGCAAGAACAGTCCATAAGGAGGTGAATAATTGAACCTATCACTTTGGACCACCATTGTAAGCAAAAGGAAGTTAACTTTACAGTCATACCCTTTTCATTCAGATCCATGCACAGAATCCTGAACCCACTTCAACTATGTTTATTAATAAATTAAACCCCAAATATTCCTCATAAGCCCCAAAATAAAAGGTTTGCAAGAGTGTAGTTCTCTCGTATCACTAGCTACTTAACTTCACAATCACTGGTGGTTACCTATTCATAGCAAGGATAGAGAAAGTAAAGCATGAATAGATTTGAGAAAACAACCATGTCAAGATATAAAACCAACCACAAACAAGTCCATCCCCGTTTTAACAAGATCAAAAGTGTGATACTGGCTTCAGAAACCAAACAAGAGCAATTTCCAGTAGATAACAAAAATTCTCAAGGGATGTGAAACCAAATGAAACTAACTTGACCACGAGATATATGCCTGATAATCTATGGCATTCCTCCTAGCCTATTCAAAAATCAACACAAGAAAAAAGCAATCAAATTACTCCCAACATGCCTTATTATCTAATCAACAATAAAAGGTAGGATGAAGGCAAAAATGAAGTCAACTCGAATTTCTTTAGTCCGAAAATTGTGTGTTTCGAGAGTTAAATATCTCGCAGAAGCAAATGCAAAACAATTACCATGTGAAGACCAAGAACTCAAGTCAAACTGAAATAATATGATGAAACCATTACCATTATTAGAATACATGTAATTTTTCTCGGGTTTATTATTATTGCATTTTTAGAAATGAGAGCCCCCAATAATAACAATCGTGGTATTGGAAAAGTTCAGTGATGTGGGGGAAACAATCAATGAACCTGACTAACTTATTCTTGCTTGATAAGTTGAGGAAAAATCAGTGTGAGGATATTCAATATCGACCCTACCGATACTCAGTACTCTTCAGTGTGAAAGATGTTAATGAATCACCAATGAAATTAAAAACTTCGGGGAATCATTGTCGGCGAATTGGGTTAGATCAAGGATCAAATTGATTAAATGAAGGATGCAACAAATCTTAAGAAAATACAAGACCAAATCACAAAATAAGGTTTCTTGCTACCATTAAAATACAAGACTAATTTGGTCGTGTTAAAATCGTCAATTAAAATTACGCAGAATCTCCGAACTTTCCCAAATACCCACTACAAGTGGTTGTCATATCATACACTCACCATTTGTAGCAAAACCAATCCTAAATGGATCCTTGAAGAATATATATTCATCGTGAAACAAAGATAGCAAGTCGGACTTTTCTGCTATCCTCATAAACACAAGTTTTCATGGTAAACAATTCAAAGTGTCATCAAACTATAAGCGTATTAAAAAACAAGATAAAGAAATGGAACTTTCTCAACTTTTCCATGGAAAATGAGGACGGTCCCCTAACTGTGACCTTTCAAGAAGGAAGAGGACTAAGCCCATCAACTTCTCAAAACCAAATAAAATTTAAGAGGATCTACAAGAGCGCGTGAAAGCAAAACAAAACCACAAATTAAGGGCTATTATAAGTGTGTGATTCAGTGTTGGTCAGTTTCGATATAAGTAAGGCTGAAACCAAGAACATCTTTGCATTCAGAGCTAAAACCAAACACAACCCACTAAAACTGCTAATGCTTCTCATATTATGTGATGTGGTTTCAAGCCCAACGGAGAGCCCAACCCAAAAGACTCAAATTACAAGGAAGACCCACTTAAGTGGCCCACTCCACAACCTACAAGGCCAAATTATAACTTAGCGATTTGGGACTCAAAATGGGTCATAACAAAGTAGCATTCATAATCCAAGGCCAAATATCAACTAGGATCCCACAACCAAATTATTCAGCCAACATCTCGACAAAACGGACAAATAACCAAACTCCTATACCTATTTTTATCTATTAATTATATTAGAAATAATAAAGAATATGATTGAATTGTAAAATTACCTTTGACTCTGTATAAAGAATATCTCTTTAGTCATCAAGACACTGGGTAGATGGGGTAAGAACTTACACCATTGTAATGCGTCCCGCAATAACACTCGTATAAATCATGCAAACAAGCTCCAACCTCGTCAATAACAACACACACACAGATAATACATGTCCACCATAACTAAGAGTTGGTGAACAACACTCTCAGTTGGGATTCTAATTTTATTCGCATCAAGATTGTCGGGCCTAACCTCGACACGCCTATTTGAGCCAAAATAGTAAAAAGACATTAAAAAATAAATTTATAATTTTTTAAATATTTTATAAAATGAAATTTGGTTGAAAATACTTATAATTTGTCTTTATGTTATTAAAAGACTATATAATAAAGTATTTTAATTATTTGTTATTATTATCTATTTAATTAGTTTTCATATGAGTATACTTACTTTTATTAAAATAATTGAATCACTATGACAACTATAATTTAAATATTATTTTTTATATTTCAATAATAAAAAGAAATATATATTTTATAACTAGAAAATTAACTAATTAAAAAACATGTGTACTTTAAAAATAAAATATTAAATATGAACCTGTATTGTAAAATATTATATAACAATTTTCAAAGAATGTTAATGAAAATTATTTTTATAATCATTTTAAAAATAGTAATAAAAAATACTTATAAGAATGTGTTTGTAAGACATTTAACAAAAAAAATAATAAGAAAAATAGTTTTAACATATAAATCTTATAAAACATTAGTGATTGAAAATAAATTTTTGTTGAAAGAGTACTTTAAAAAAATATTATTTGATTTATATACAAAAATATATATTATTTGGATAGCATATTTTTATGCTTTAAATTTATATTTGAAGTTAATACCTTAAAATATAAAAAAACACCCTAGTTGGTAGGTTTAAGAGCCATGTCCGATCTCTAACCCAAATAGGTCGAGGCCAATCCATTAGGTCTATTCACATAAAAACTGAAGCCCTAATCTCCTCTTAAAATTATGGGCCAAAGTGGGCCTACCATATCTCGGGGCCTCTATATAAATTGAATAAATCTCCCACGTGGATCAAGACCTTTTTTAACTTAGCATGAACTCACTAATTCTAATAGCGCATCCATATTATCATGTACCCATTAAATAGAGACAGAAACCATGATGAATTGAACCAAGGATACAAGATAACTTGACATTTCAATGCACACTACCCATTAGAATTTAAGTGTACAAGATGGGGAAATAAAGAGCAATATTCTAAATTACTTATATCAAGCAATAACACTAGATCACACACATATCTTCCAACTACATGTGTTTCACCCCACCATGAGAATTGGGGCCGGTTTAGTCATATAGATCCGATAACTCTCAAGGTCGTGGTGATCAAAGAACTACAATAACATTTTAGGGTCAAATATTTGAATAAGATAAATATTCAACATACTTAAAATCTAATGAGAAACCCCCCATATGCCATATTTATGATCCCAAAGAACATCATGCATACAAAATTTATCTTTACAAGTAAAAATTCAAAGAACAAATAAAAAGGAATAGTTTCACTTTTATCCCCACTTATTTTTGAAAGAAATTTCTGTCATACTGGGAAAAAAAAAGGAGAATAAGAAGTAAATATTTAAAAGCACTTACACTGAAATAATTAGCATAACAAAATTTGAGGAAGAAAACTCAAATCATGTTTCGATTGTCGACACCAACCGTAACAACATAATAGCAACATTCTTTGCTATGGAAGAAAAGATAAATAAGGAAGAAGTATCATCGAGACTTAAATAATAATAAATACTACTAATCATGGACGATGATTTCATTCTTTGCTAACTGAAGTATAGCGAACATTAATTCCTTCTCATTTCCTCTTCTTCTTAATAACCAAAGGTATGGTAAGAGAAATTAAAATACTGAATCTTCCATTTGTCATTGTTTATTCTCAACAGTAGGGAGAACTTAGCACACTTGTAAAAACTTTAACTCAATTAGATTTTTCATTTAAATCATATTTACTAGAAACCAAACATAATACCTAGAAGCCCTAACTAAAATCACGCATCCATCATATTGTTGTAGTTTTTTTTTTTCATCAAGGATTACCCTCCAAAGAAGAAAACAAACACACAAAGCAAATTAAAAACCAAAACCCACCACTATGGAACAGATGGAGGAGAGTACAAGGCAGGAACATGAGGCTAGGCGCAGTAGGAGAGAGCAATGGTGGAACTGAGGATACCGCGCTGGCCTACATGATCTGCATGATCGACGCCGATGGTGGATCTTGACGTGATCAAGGTTGTGGCTATGCACAAACTTGTCGTCGTCGCCCAAAGGGAGGAAACTGAAAACCAAAAAGGCAAAATTTCCAAATTTCATGTTTTGATTTTATTTTTAATTATCGACCATTTACCGAATACAAATAATTTGGTTTGCAATTAAAAATTTTTTGGTCGCTTGGTCACCACCATTTTCATGGTAATTTATTTTTGGTCGTTACGTGGCCTGTAGAATATCTAGAATTTTGGCGCTTAATTCAGATAATTTATGACTAATTTCTCGACCAAAAATTATTTGGTCGGTAAATATGGCTCTGCCTTTGGTCGTAAATTTGGTCGGAAATTTTCTTTTGACCAAACCCCTTCGGGTCTCTAAATGGTCGTGATTTTGCCGGGCATCACGACCAATTTTTGTGTCAATTTGGTCTGCGATCCGCTATTTTGCAGCGATTTTAAACGACCAATATCTTGATAATTGGGATTATGTTATTTTGATTATCAAGTATTTATGAAATATACAAATGGAATTTGTATGAAATATCCTCTCGACATGTTCTAAGACTCTGACATTGAAAGTCATTGGCCGTTGCATGGATCCGTTAGAGAAACCGATAAGTCAAGAGAATAAATAATTAGTTGATTTACTGAATAAAATATCAATTAATTATTGATATTTTACAAAGAGGAAAAATACATTTGATATAAAACATTATTAATTTTGGAATTCAAGATCCGTGTTTTAAATGAGTAGCCCCTGATAAGATATTAGCGGCCCCATACTTGCTTCAAGCAAGCTGAGATTAGTCGGATTTGACGCTCTAGAAGCACCCACCTGGCTGGATCAAGAGCCTTAGCACTCACCCGCCATGGATCCCCAAGGTTAAATTTCATTAGATGACAGAGCCTCATTTAACTCACTGTTGAAGACAAGATGGAGCCCATTTATCGGCCTGCTATGTTCTGGTGTGTTATAAAACCCTGGGGAGGTTGTGGTTACAGCCTATAAATACACCGCTGTCAGGCCTCTCTAGGGTTTAGAAGTGATTAGCCTCCCGTGTCTATAAAAACACCTCAGCGAAACGTAAACCGAAAGGCTCTTCGCAGTGTTTTTCGGGGATCTAGCTTTGTGATCGTGCTCCCACACGCAATCAAGCCACGCAGACAAATGGGGCTGGCTGATTCTGTGGTTAGATTTTCTCGTGACTACTAAGGTGTTAGTAATGGGTGACAAAATATATCTATCATACATTGTATTTAACTGTATGGACCTCGGCTCGCCGATGATTCCTTCAGATACAACCTGCCCCAACATCAATATCATAAGAATACATATGAACAAAAGCGTCACTGCCCATACAACACCCCACTAATACATGCTGTAGAACCAGATACTATGTTTCAAGAGTGAATAATCACTTTATTTCAAACATATATTAAAATTTAGAATTTAATACATGTCATACATCTTAAAACCAGCAAAGCCATATTCCCATTTCTTCTAAAATCTACTTCTAAGAGAGTCGTCAGTTCCTGCAGCACTCCCTCGCATCCGAAATAATATATTCCTCGACAGGTGAGCTTAACGTCTTGGTAGGTGGAATCACCCCAAATGGTTACCCCCACTCAAGCGTATACGCACAATCCTATAAACACACATTCAAGAAATTTCAAGGATCCTTATTTGAACGTCACATGACTAACCCTGGGTCCCGAAGCCTCTCATCAATTTCACACTCTGCCTGGGTTTTCATGTGTGACTCGGTGATGGGCTGTGGTGTTTTCCATGTCGGATGTGCGCTTGGGGTTCGACTGCAGCAAAGTCGACCAGGATTGTAGGGAGCTGGACCTCAACGGATTACGGTGCTTCATCAGGTATATCGGGGAGCATTTGGAGAATGGAGGATGAACTTTGACGGGGTTGCATGGATTGTGCGTGGGAATTTTGGATTCTGTGATGTTTACTCAACGAAATTCAGGGATATGCATGAGTTTCTGTAAGAAGATTATTTCTGATTAATATGAATTTTGAGCTTTAAATATTGTATGGTTTCTTTTTGTTTTGTTCAAGGGTTCGAATTCATGGAGTATTATGATTTTTCTGCATTTCTATTGCTTCCGGTATGACTCTTGGATTCAATTACTGGTAGAGGAATTAGGATCAGCATGTTGCTTGAGGTTTATCTTTTGAGTTTTTTATTATTTTTTTTCAGTTTTTAAATCCAGTTGGGTCTTCTGATTTGAGTTCATAAGCCTTGCTCCTCCGTGGTTTGATATCTTGGGATCAAAGTTCTGATATACACTGAGCTTATGTCGTTGTGGAATACATAGAAAAGGTTCATATTTGGCATAAATTTGTAGACGAAGACTCTCTCAGTCTCCATGCAGAATCCCAGCAGTGGCACTACCTTACAATGTGACAATCTGCCCAGATTCATCAGCTCAGATTCTAATCAATCCTGAGCATAATTCAAGAAATGTTCTGTATTTTGAAATACACAGTTGATGGTGATGGTGATGGTGATGAGTTCATGAGGACGATGAGGAGAACAACATATCAAGGAAACAAGCAAGTTTTTCTTTGTAATCTTTGGTTGCTTTGTTGCTTGAGAGTCATTATCATACCATGTGCCAGCTCATCAGAGAAGCAAAATGAAGAGATTCTTGACCAGAACTTGAATTTGTTAGGAGATTTTTTAGTGTTAAAAGGTCTATTCACACTCCTGGATTAGCATTTTCATGTGGTAGCATTCCATAAATGGTAGTTTTCATCATTTTTATTAATGTTTGTTATGTGATATGTGTTGGTACGTCTTAACATAAATGGTACACAAAGATGCGGGCAGAAAATGACAAATTTGGCCCATTTTTCTATGTGAATACAAAGGAAAATTTGAAGCAGAAATAGAAGAATAGTTAGAGATGGGTAATCTTGATTCATTCATTGAAAGTCCATGAAAACATAAAATCATTGCCTGGTCTCAGATACATCAATGGATTAAAGGTAAAGACTCAGAGAAGAAGGTTGAATTATTCGCAAGCCACAACAACTACTTGTTTACCAACATTACAGCCGCTTAACAGTTTGATGAGAGCTGCAGGGGCACTTTCAAGGCCTTCATTGATCTCTTCCAGGTACACAATCTTCCCTTCTTTAATGTGAGGCCGAATCATGTCTAAGAACTTGGGATATATAGTAATTGAAAACTGAGAGTCCTTCAATGCGTATTTAGTTAAATATGACCTGAATTTGTGTTCTTACCTCTAGGTTCTTCAAGATTGTAGTCGTGACACCATCCCACATGCAGCAAGTGCCTCAGGTCTCATGTTGAGGATCACTGCATCAAGCATCTTCCAACGTTATCAAAGTAAATGTCAATGCCATCAGGACAGAACCTAATTATCACACAGCACCATGCTTCAGGTGTGTAGTAACATCATCAATGCTTCTTTGGTTAGAGTTTTATTATTACATTATAATGGCTAGTCATATACATGATAGGCTACTATGATGTGTATCTTATTGGCGCATTTCTGAATGTAAGCTTTTAGGAAAATTGGTAGCTTGGTATCCTATCAAAGCCTCTGGTTTAACTAGATTTTTATGTTCTACTCTCTTATAACCACAACTATCATAATCCCTAACTGTTTTCTGCTAGGAGCTCTAGACCTACCATTATCTAGAGGTCTCGCTTGCTAACCTGGTTTACATTGAGGGTGTTCACATGACGTTGTACCATTAGAGTTAAATTTGGGTTTGAAAGAGCTTTGGACAATACCCGCTCTTAATCATGGATCACATCGTTTCCCATGGCATGAACTTGATTCTAGGATTTCTTGAAGTTCACTGTTTTCATTTTTTTTCCCAGTTGTGATGATGAATGCTTTCTCAGTCAATTGCTTCTAATTGTTATCATCTTTCTTCTTGTGCAAGCTATGGATACTGGACCTTTAAGAGCTTCTTCTAGGTCCTGCCTTCCTTATAATTGAGCTGCGTCAAACCCTAACTTGTTCTTCAACAGATCAACCTTCAATTGAAATGAAAGTAAGGCAGGGACGGTGGTTATGCAGGTGGTGTGAATTTCCAACAATCAAACAGATGGAGCTTGAGGGAAAGGCCGAGGCTGTAACTCACCTTCTCTTTACTTCCAGCACTGCCAACAACATAGCAACCTGTCAACTTAGCGAACTGCCCAACAAGCTGACCTACTGCTCCAAATGCTGATGAAATGAAGACACATTCACCTTTCTTAGGAGAGCAAAGCTCATAAAAACCCGCATAGGCAGTCATTCCAGGCATACCTAGGAAGAAACAAATGCATAGGCTAGTGCACAGTGGATCAGTATACCTTTAATTTAAACACAAGGAGCAAGGAGCCTCTAATAAAAATCATTATCCGAGGCAGGAGTTTACCAAGAATTCCAGTATAGGAAAGAGGCACATCAGTATGTTCAATTTGAAGAGGGTTTCCATTTGTGATGTGACTTATGCCTTCCCATGAAGTTGTCCCCAGACTAAGTCTCCTTCCTGAAATTGGGGTGCTTAGAATCCAAACTTCAAAAGCCACTCCAAACCCAGTTATAGGCTGCATAGCTTCATCAAGAAAAGTTAACTAACACAAAACTCTGGTTAGAGACTGGTAATTACTTGAGTAGCTATAGCAGGGATGCAAACAGAGGTTATTTTCTGAGAGGAGGATATGGAATATACAGAACCAGGGATGGTGGGCGAAGATGTTGTTGTCCTGGACTTTTCACAATCCTCATGTAGGGATTACAAGACAAGTACAGGTTCTTAACGAGAACCCCATTTGATTTTATCTACACTCAAACTTATGGTAGTGTTGGAGTACAAAAGTCGGTTTCCTTGGGAAACCAGTGATGTGAATTCTGTATATCACCTGTTTATTGCTCACTTCCATTGATTTACAAGTCTGATCTCAAACTCAACTCCTCTTCACTTTCCCCTTTGTCTGTGTGCTTTGGGCAGGAACTTCCCAATTATAGTAAATGAGAAGAAGGTCCCAGAAAAGAATAGAAATATGTTTGAAGACCCCGACTTTTCTTCAAGTTTGATAATTCTTCTGAAGCTTGCTGCTTTTAGCTGATTACTACTCCACTTGATACGTGCTCCTGATGACCATAAACTGCAGCATTGATAACTCAAATGCATCGAATCCTTTAACCATGACATGAGCTGCAATACAAGATGTTGGAAGATTGAGAAAAGGAAACGTAGGCTGATTCATTTTAGGATATGATGGAGATGGAGGCCCAAAAGAGACGGAGACTCAGAAAAGATTACAAGTGGTTTGCAATTGTTGGAAGAAAAGATGCTGGGTGGTGATTGGACCCACTGGTGGCTGGGTTTCTTCACAGGATTTGATTTGGGAAGAGCCTTGAATCACTAGTTTTGGCTGTGAAGAATGTTATATCAATCTAAGTCATACATAATAAGGTCCCCCACATGATAACCCACTTCATTCTTAGGTTAAAGACAAATGCATGAGAAAAACCAACCCCAAGTCATTCCCCTCATGTCTCAGCCCATCCACCACCAGACAACCTTTCCTCTATTGACAAGAATTTTAGTCTCTGTTTGAAACTTGGAAAGTACTAGGGATAGAAAAAAAAAAACCAAGGAAAATGATTCTCATGTTTGGTTTCACCTTGGAAAATATAAAAGAAAATCAAATATAATCAAAATTCTCAAAATTGCTATGATATTTTAAATTTCTTAAATTTTATTTAATGTAAAAACAATAAAATGAAGCCAATAAACATATATAATTAATTTATTAAAGCCTTAAATATTTTATTTTCTTCCGAATTTTTCTTCCTCCATATTTTCCTCTCTCTATTTTCTTTCCTTTATACTTTTCTGCCTCCAAATGTACTCTTTGTGACCGTCTCTCCTCGCGCAACTCAAGGAACTAAAAAATCTCGCCATGGTATCCCCGCCTAATCAGAGATTCATCCTTGAGCCTTCTGATTTGAGTTTATAGGCCTTGCTCCTCCATGATTTGATATGTTGGGACTTGGATCGAAGTTCTGGATCTAGTAAATACACTGAGCTTAGTGCTGTCGATGCTTACTAGGGAAATTGTAGTTGTTGCAATGAGCCATGCCACACCTCTGAAGGAAGCCAACTGCCATTTTACCTTCAAAGGCCAGCCAGTCCAAGTCCCTGTCTTGGCTCTGTGCTACCGTCCATCAGATCGGAAAGGTTCCCATTTACATAAATTTGTGCACTCACACACTCGTCCCATGTAGAAATCCCAGTAGTGGCACTACATTACAATGTGATAATCTGTCCAGAGTAATCAGCTCAGATTCAAATTGATCCTGAGCATAATTCAAAACATGGAATCAATCTTGGGCAACCCCTAAGGTAGCTAAGTTAGTCCGTTCTCGTGTTTGCTCTCCAATTTTCACTACTCAATTTGGTATTAGTCCAGATGTGTATGAACTGACCTGAATACCCACAGTTATTTAAAAAGAAAAAGACATGGAACCTCTTGACAGCAAGGAGCAATCCATCCGGGAAGGCTGCCTTGTATGTCATCCCTGTTGCATGTCCCACATATTGTCCTGACTGAAACTATCTTGATTTCTTCAATCGTTTATTGTGTCTTTACTGTAGCTAAAATCCATAGCTCCAAATTGAGTCCTTTGATCTTCCATGTACAAACCTATGCTATCACATTGGATCCAACTCCCATTTAATCCAAATAAAAAATGTGTTGATTACTGGGGAACATGACTCAAACATGTGTTTGAAGTATTTCCACTCTGTTTTGGGTATAAAACAATGTGTTTTTCTATTTCGAAATGCATATGGTGAAAGGCAGGGTTGAGGAGTTCATGACCATGATGAAGAGAACCACAGGTTTTTCTTGTAATCTTTGGGTTTGGCTTAATTTATTTTTAGTTCAGTATTATTATACTATTGTAGATTTTGTAGATTTGGGGATTTTGAAAGGGTGCTGAATGGTTTGATCTCCTTTCTTTTTTCTTTCTTCTTTTTTTTTTTTTTAATACTGTTGGCACACTCTGTATACTTCTTGTATACTTTGAGGCACTATTTTGGTCTCTCTTTTAATACACACTTAAACTTATCTATTAAAAAAAATTTTACCCTCACGGTACATTGTTCAGAGGGCCATTCTATGTAGAAAGATTGGTTCTGGTAACTGTATTAGGATTTGCATTTGATAAAACACATCTGGTTTATTTACAGAACTAAGATATACTCACTTAACTGATTATCTAACTAAGTCTATATGTAGATAAAATCCTTTCTTGTCATGTGGAATGAAAGCGCTGAGCAGGGAAATGAATCTTTGTCATATCATTTGGCACTGAATGGTACGCATTCTTTCTCTCTTGCAACCTGTAGCATCCACACAATTTAAAAGATCAGATTAGACTGAAATATGAGTAGCATCAATGGTGGGTAGGTACTATTTCTATCAAGAATCAGTTGTGAAAATAAGTATCTAAAATGAGTTGACAACAACAAAGTGATTTTCTTAATCAAAAACTGTGGAGATTAGTTTTTGGGTCCCCCTGAATCTAGAATTATTGCTACTCCATATCCAGTCATGGCCTATGAATGTGTTTTTATTATATATTATTATATATGGAATAGATGTGACGATAAATGCTAGTATTTGATAGGGAAGAAGGTTGAATTATTCGCGAGCCACAACAACAACTTGTTTAGCAACATTGCAGCCGCTTAACAGCTTGATGAGAGCTGCCGGACCGCTCTGGAGGCCTTCATTAATCTCTTCCAAGTACACAATCTTCCCTTCTCTGATGTGAGGTAGAATCATGTCTAAGAACTTGGGGTAGAGGTGATAGTAGTTGGAACACAAGGAACCCCTTTCAATGCGTATTTACTAAATATGACCCAATCAGGTTCTACTCCCTTCAGGTTCTTCAAGATTGTGGTCAGACAGCATCCCACATGCAGAAACGCGGCCTCGAGGTCCATGTTGAGGAGCACTGCATCACATCTTTCCCCAACATTATCAAAGTATATGTCAATGCCATCAGGACAGTACCCCACAATAGTCTCACAGCAGCAACTTGATTCAGGTGTGTAATAAAATCTCCAGTGTGTTTTTCTTGGAGTGTTTATCTTTATTATTACATTGTAATGGCTAGCCTGATGTATATATATGATAGGCTACCTGATAATATGCATCTTATAGGTCTACTTATGAATATAAGAAGCTTTTAGGAAAATTGGTAACTTAATATGGTATGAGAGAGGTGAACAGTTGTGGTGCAGAGCCCCCTGTGTTTGTTGGCAATTTGATTGAGAGGAACAAAGTCAGATTTCCTGAGAGGACATGCAGCTGCCTGACAGACTCAAGTCCTTTTTTTAAGGTCTTTCTGTGCTTGGGCAAGTATGATTCTCCTGATGCGAACCTTTTCTTTATAAGATGCCATTGTGGTTCTACGTAGCTCTCATGAATGGGCCAGAGGTTTTTGTCTTAGCCTCCTTTTGTGTCATTCGTCCCTTTGTATACTTCTAGTGTACTCTTTTGGGATGCCTGTTTTGCCTTCTATTATAGTTGGTTTTTGCCTATAAAAAAAAATGGTATGAGAGCTTTGGTTTAAATAGAGTTTTCGAACCATCAAATATGTGTCGGTATTTCACAAATCTCTCCTATCTTAACAAGCTGGCCTCAAGTTCAAGCCCTGAACGCAAATACATACAGAGATTTCACGTCTCTTGTGGTCCCTCCCTACTTCATATGTATTTAGTCTGAAGCAGAAGATATTTAAAAGCTGCCTTCCGTGTAAACTGGCTCGTCAGACACTTCATGCTTCCAACCAAAAAAACTAGAGGTTTTGAGTTCTACTTTCTTTTTAATCAATGACTACTATAATCTCCAATCGTTGCAAGTTAGAGCTTTATACCTTATAGCTTTAAAATCCACAAGGCACCGGGGCGCCTCTTGGGAGTTTGAGCTAAGGCGCACCTCGAGACACGTGGCTTTCTCATGGCTTTAAATACGACCTTGATGTACATCAATTTTATAAAAATGATTCAAATTATGATTATATTAATAAAAAAATAAAAAATTCCTAATATTTAAAGAAAATTTCAATGATAGTGAAATTATATAAATTTTGGAAATTTCAAGAATAAAAGTGTTATAAAAAGAAGTCCTAGTCTATAAAGCATGCCTTTTCACGCCTTTTCAGTAAGGCAAATGTCTTGGAAGGCAAGGCGCTATAACTAGGGAGCGGCAGTGCCTTAGCCTAGACGTGCCTTTTAAAACTATGGACTTCACCTTACCATTAACTAGACCTTTGTGCAAGCTATGGATACTGACTTTGTGCGACCTTACGATTCAATCAAGCCGAATTCTATGGATACCACCTTTTAGAGCTGCATCTAGATCGTGCTCTTCCTTATAATTGAAAGCTGCATCAAACCCTAACTTGTTCTTCAACAGATCAACCTTCAATAGAAATGAAAAAGCCGAGTCACAATTGTTATGCAGGAGATAGAATTTCGACAATAAAATGGAGCAGTTGAGGGAAAAGCTGAGGATAACTCACCTTCTCTTTACTCCCAGCACTGCCAGAGCAACCTGTCAACTTAGCAAACTTGGCCAACAAGGTTGACCCATTGCTCCAAATGCTGATGAAAATGAAGACACATTCACCTTTCTTGGGAGAGCAAAGCTCGTAAAAACTCATAGGCGGTCATTCCATACCTAGAGGAAACAAACGATTAAACTTGTCGTGCAATGGATTAAAATCTGTTACCAGAGGCAGGATTTCAAGAATTCAGTATAGTATGAAAGAGGTATGTCTGTATGTTTGGTCTTTGATCAGGGTTTCTGATTTATGATGAGACTATACCCATGAAGTTGTTCCCAGACCAAGTCTCCCTCCTTGAAATTTGGGTGCTTAGAATCCAATCACGAACTTAGCTATAGATTGGTACTCTACTTGAGTAGCTAAAGCAGGGATGCAAACAGAGGTTATTTTTACTTAGAGATTGAAGGTGATTCCAAAATAGTTGTAGATTGCTACGATAAGAAGATTATGATATGATCTTACATCGGCTTCACACAAGGCTGTCGAAGAGATGAACTCTGACAGTTCTTTCCACCCATCACCTGCCTTTGGCCTCATTCGATTGGGCTTTAAGACCATATAATTGGTGTTTCATTCATTGGAGTAGTCATAAGGCAATGGTATATGCAATCCTCGTAGTGCTAATTCCTGCTAAGGTTGCACAAGGCCTCGCAGGTCCAGAGGAATGTCGTCGCAAACATCCGACTTCAGTGGTGAGGAATGATACGATCCCACACGGTACTTCCAATGTCAGCTGGTTTGCACTTAAGCCAGGGGTTTATCTCACCTATCGCGCCGGGCTTCTGCCGCTTGAGCCTCTATCACTAATATCCCCAATTATATTTTGTTACTAATTGATGAAATTTGGAAATTATCTTAGGATTTAAATATTTATATTTGTCTATATGTCTATAGAGAAGCAAATAAAACCGTAGATTGTCTAGCTAGAAAAGCTCTTAGTATTTCATATTCAAATGTTTGATGGTCAAATTATCCTAAAGATGTTACATATGTTAGTTTTGAAGATTATTGTGGTTCTCTTTCCAATCGCGATCGTAAGATCCTTCTATCTTTTTCATCAAAAAAAAAAAAAAAAGACCAAAACAAAAACAGAGGTTAGTTTATGAGATGAAATGGAAATATACATACAGAACGAGGGATGTAGGAAGGGAAGATGTTGGTGTCCTGGACTTCTCTCATTAGAATTATCATGTAGGGATCACAAGACAAGTAGAGGTTCTTAACCAGAACCCCATTTGATCATCTTTCACCTTCAAACTTATGTAATGGTGTGTTGAATTTAGCTGCTCTTCGAAAACCAGTGATGTAGTCTCTGTAAATCGCCTGTTTGTTGCTCACTTCCATTGATTTCTTCAAATCTGATCTCAAACTCAACCTCTCTCCACTTTCCCCTGTTCCAGAAAAGAGTAGAAAGATGCTTGAAGACCCTGACTTTTCTTCAAGATTGATAATTATTGGAAAAAGCTTGATATTCTGCTTTTGCTTTGATTATTCCATTTTAAACGTAGTCACTACTATGACTCATGAATTGCTGAATTGATGAAATGCATGGGTTTTTAAAAGGCCCGTCTAGGTTCGTAAGGCGCACGACCACTTCCTAATATACTGCCTCTCGCCTTCCAAGACATGCATCTTACTAAAAGAGACCTAAGAGTGCCGTTTATACTATAACTCTTTTAAACGCTTTTACTTTCAAAGTTTTAATTATATATCAAATTTATATAATTTTACTACTTTTTGTTGAATTTTTGTTTAAATATGTTAGAATCTTAATTTTTATAACATTATAATATACTTAAACTTAAACTCGAAACCACTAATTAAATTAAAAGAGACCTTAACTATTTCATCTACATGTTTCTGCTGTTTGGATGTTGATGGTCTCCTTTTTCTACCCTACGTAGTACTCAAAAAAGTACACTTAAATAATACATAACAAAAATAATTTAAAACATAGAATATTCATTCAAGAAGCCAAACTTTGATACATTAATAATGAAATGAGAACAAGTAATACCCAATATAAGGTTTGATTCTATCCATTTTGATTAGTGCAAGGCACATGGAGTCCCAGATGGAGTAACCTATCAAGCCACATGCTCAAGCAATTTTATCATTTCATACCTTATTTAAACAACTGCCTTACTGTAAGGAATGTCACAATATCATGATATATCGTCGATATTTCAGTGTCTAAGATCCAAATACCGATTGTAAAAGAAAGAGCCTGGAAAATCGGAAAAAATCACATTATCGTTTGATATATCTTTAGAACACCCAAGATGGTCCGCCGTCACACAAATCCGATAAAAAATGCGTGACTCCCATGAGTGGTTCAAAATAACATAAACTACTTAGATACCTGATTTATCAATAATATATCGCGCCATGTGTGTTTTGAGAAATTTTTCAAAAAACAATATTTAAGGTATGTTCTCATTATAGAACAAATAAATAGAATAAATAGGTAAATAAAGATATGATATAGCCTGGTGCGCTTTCTATAATAATATCACCCACTTTAATATATTATCATTTTGTCTTCTTTAATGCTCACGTATCATTAATTATTTGTAGAAAAGGGAAAAGATCAAGATATCAGTTGAATTCCAGTGTCTTTATCATTTAATTATTTACATAAAAGAGTAGTTAAGATTAAGCATCATAGAAATTCCCACGTTTCTAATTATTAATTATCATAATTGTTATAAAATCAGAAAACCCACACGTGAGAGATAAACAAGCGCCTCTCTACTTCATATACACCTTCAAACTAATTTTGATATAAATGAATATATATTTAAATTTTAATAATTTTATAAATACCCATATATATCTCCTCGATATATTTGATATATCGAAACTAAGTGACTGATATATATCCAAAAACCGATATTTTTATCCTTTGCTTCTCTTTACCACTATAAGGGGTCCTAAATCAATTACCCCATAAGATCTCACCAAAAATTTAGATAAGGACCTCAATAAATGTTATGGCACGTATGTTACAGCATACATATATGATAGCTTTAAGATTTATTAAGATCGTAACTAAAGCTTGTTAGACTTTTATAAAATATTTTACCCTATTTATAACATATTTTTTTTAAATCAAGTCCGAGGTTTTAGGTCCTTTTGTTTCTAATTTTTAAAGTTAATCGAAATGAGAACCCATAAATATGTTTAACGCATTTTACAAAGGGAGTCCAAAAGTTTGGGGTTTTCTAAACATATCATGCACACCCTATATAACATAACAAACAATATACTAAATCAAAAGATTCATTCAATCAAACAGAGACTCTGATACATTAATTTATATGGGAACAAAAACCACCCAGTAAGGTTTGATTTAATCCATTTTGTATTGTAAGGTACAGGGCATGGAGCCCTGGTTTCACTGACTCCATCACAGCCAGGCTCAAGCAAGAATTTTATCATCTCCATACCCTATATTTTTCTATCAAACACCTTACTATAAACAATAAAGGGGAGCATTCAACAAAGCCAAACTCTAATACATTTAATCAAGGTGGAATGTTAATCTGGGTGTTAATGATCAATCCACTAATAGTGTAAGTACAGGCATGAGCCCCCAATGGACTCACTACAGCTACAGGCCTGGCAAGATTTTTATCATTTGTTCTATACCCTATATTTATCAAAACATTCCTACTATAAAGGGGTTTGTCTCAAATCAATCTACCTCAATTCGATTGGAGGTTTTTTTTTTCCCTTCCTCCATTGGTGCTAGAAGCTCGCCGGCTGATCGAACCAGCAGTGGTTCCATCAGCATTGGGCAATATCGAAGCCCCAGCAACTTGCTCTGTAAGGAGTTTAACATCTTGTAGCTTTATTCTGCTGTAAAGCCGGATTTTTCTGAGCTGCCAATCGAAGTTCACCGCAACCCTATTGCAGACGTGCCATGGATATCTTGACGTTACGTCGCTATCTTCACGCCGGAAACCTGCCAAAAAATGAGTTGGAATGATCGGAAAAGAGATCAAATTTCATGGCTATGGATTGAAGAAGGAGAAGCAAAGCAAACTGAAAGTTGCTCATTGGGCCTAGAGGCCCAAATACGGTAATGGCTTTGCGAATTTACTGGAAGGCATCTCTTACCCGATCGTGACAATTATTGCTGTTGGGGCAGAATTTTGGTCGATGAAGATGGGGTTTTGACATTAACCATGGTTATGTGCTGGAAACGGACGTCCCTATGAAACCATTTTGCTTGCCCTGGCCCATGACTGGTCCACCCCATTTTGTGTACCGGTAAAAGTAGCCGTTGTAACTGTCACATTTTGCACACCTTCTTTAGGTCTTTTCCTAGACTTAATGCTGCCCAAAAATGAAAAAACAAAACATACGTGTATGCAAGTCAATCTCACGATTAGTTATTTCAAATATGCACATTGTGGCTTGCTAAACCGAATACGACACAAATAATAATTGGCAGCAAATTAAATTTAAACACAATCTAATTAATAACGTAGAATACGACATCTATAACCTGTTTATTAATTCGAATCCTTATTAAATGCATGCGAATCAGTTTACCTAATTTAATCCAAATACGATTATACTCACCCAGTTCTTTTCAAATATATAAAAAAACGCTGCTCAAGTCACCGATGCTACGGTCGCCCACATGCGAGATTCTCCATCCGTAGGTTGGCAAAGACCGGATCGATGGGAGATGTGTCTGGTCTTGATCTTGGTGTCGACGATCGCGGACGCCGGACGACAACTGACGTGGATGCCGTCGGTGTTGGGGCTGCTACCGGAAGCCGAGAATCCTAACCCCTGAGTTTGACTTTTCGCGTGCCGTTGCATCACAATGGAATATCATTGTTCAGTGATGCGAATCCACCGATTGCATGTTGTTGGAGCCCGTTAGTCCCAGTGTCTTACATACACCCAGAGAAAACTCGATATTTCAGAATTTTCAAAGTAGGATTGCAGTTCTGAAATTCCGATACTTCAAGGAAAAAAGGGGCTGTGAAGGGCAATTTTTGGGTCTTTTCACTAGTGAATCAAGGAAAGTGATTGAAGGGAGGTGTGTTACCAGATTTTCATCAACCAAACAGGAAACCGTAACTTCCACTGAAATCAAATCAGTGCCGTATCAGGTGCGGAAGGACGGAACTGCCCTTCCTGACGACTGTTCCATTGATCCAAACAAAGAAGCTCAGAAAGGATAGTATCGTAAATTGACCTATCGGCGCCGCTGGGGCAATTTTGCCGGAATTCTTGCAGGCCCACAAACCAGTGCCTGGGCTGCCGAGGACGCCACCGAGGACACGGTAACGCTGGTAACGTCTTTGAATCTGATCCAGAAGTTCGCGGCGTTTCCGATGACGCCGTAGTCCGCTTGCGCCACCACCGTCGCGCTTGATTCTGAAGGTGACGGCGTGTCCTTGCAGCCGAGAGGTACCTCGGCGCGCGTGCAGGCTGAGAGGAGTATATGCAAAGCCGCCGCCCATACCGAGAAAAGCCCTGTGCTTGACACCTGTCCTGCCGTCTGGCTTCAAGGCCAAACAACACCACATTGTAGCTGCTGCAGCTGCCTGATCATACGGATACTGCATGAAACCAAAAACAGCAGATAGAATCACATGGAGTTAAAAGGAAAACCCATGTCTGAAGATATAGCTGAAAGAAAAGAAAAGAAAATTTGGGAAATTTATTTTAAGTGGAGTATAGTTGATGAAGAAGGAGAAGATGATAGAGGTGATGGCAGCTGAATCTGTATGAACGTGGGCATTTAGAGGCGGAGAGTAACATGGTAGAAATCAAAAACCCAAACAAAAAGAAAGTGGAGGGATAGAAGGAGAGAGAATGTGGCTGATTTTTTCGTATTGTTTTTCATTTTTTTTTTTTTAATTCCAAATGCTACCTTACCTATATTTGAATCTCCAGTTCATTTACATGTCATCAATCACCAAAAGCAGTAATATCACATTCCCCATTGTGGGCATTTATGATTGAGAAACCGAAAATGTGATATTTAATTGACCATTCATTGATCATCCCTTATATTTTTCTTTCATGGTAACGATCTCTCTTTAACGCCCATCATACCTGGGTAGTGCTTCATGTACTTCAAGGACCAGGTTTCTAAAAACGTATAGCATGGCGGTTCCACCAACACGCGCTTCATGCGTGAATTTGGCCCCAATCGGTAATTCGAATTTACTATTTAACTGTAATACCTCTTGCCCCCACTCAAAACCCAAACAAGAGTGAGAAAGAGAAGGTCTAAAACTTTAAATCCACGTAATAACTCTTTGTTTGTATTTGAGATTGTCTCTACCAGATAAATTCACTGACTCACTATTATTTCAGAGTTTTAGTTAACATTTATTATATTATAATTAAAGCTATTAATAAAACTTTTTCATATTTTCTTGTTTTTTAATTTAAGCTAATATTTATATATGGTGCCATGTATTGGTTATGTATGAACAAGATATTTGAAGAAGAAAATGGATAACGTGGAAGGTAGAGGGATTGGGGGAAGGAAAGACAAATGCATGTACGTGGTTGCTTGTGATTGAGGAAATAGTAGGGTGGTGAGGGATTAAAGTTAGTTATTTTGAAAGCCAAAAAGACGCTTGACCTGTTAATGACATTTCAAACATATGATATGTATGCCTTTACTTTTGGATAAACTGACAAAAAGCAAAAAAAAATTACAAATATAACCCATTTTAAACTTAAAAATGAACGATATTTTTCATAATTTTGATAATATCCGACACTTTAAGCTCGTTTAAATATAACTTAACGCACGAATGCTCTAAACTAAATAACTATTAAGCAAACCTGGGGACTTAACATTTTTCAAGTTTATTCAAATATAACTTAACGATACAAAATCCAATATTATAAAATTACTGAAATCGTAATCACACCCTTTGGGAGCTGTTCAAATATTAACTTAACGATAGTGTTAAATACAACATGTATAGAAAAATGTTACATTTTATAATATTTTTAGTTTAACATGTTAAAGAATAAATTTATCTAAAATGGGGATATATTCTTAAGATTATAAGCAGCGAGCTAGCTTTTATAATAACTTTTTGCTTTTTATCCCCTTTAAACCACAATTCCTCTTCTTTAATTTATTATCATATATATATATATATATATATATATATATATATATATATATATATATATGCGGTTCTTTTCTTCCTCCTTTCTTCTTTGATTTTAGGGAGAGCAAAATCAACGCCCTTTCACCTTTTTCACCTTTTCAATTCTCTTAACCATTATCCTGTTTATCCGTTATTAATTCCTTCAGTTACTTAACCTCTTTGAAGTTAATGCCCATTATATCCTAAGGTCAAATGGATAACCATTGAAAAGAGACCTAAGGTCAAACTGATTGATGTAATTCCCTAATATTTTTTATTTGAGAAATTAATTCAATACTTGTGATTCAAAGCCAGTTAGAAAATTTTATAAGTGGGTCATCGTCAAAGCCATTACAAGGCATTAGCAATTTTAAGTTTTAGAACCATTAATACGTTTAGAAATTATTTCTCACATGAAAAATGGTTTGACTTCAAAAATAATATAGAGTAATAGTTTCAAATAAGACATAGCTCAAGTGGTTGAGAGTTAAGATATTTATAAATAAGAAAATGGTTTATGGTTCGAATCCGAATGGGAACAAATTCGTGAAAAAACATATTACTAAGATGTATTAATTATAGAGTAAATAGATGACAAAAAAAAACATCGAAGTTACTAGTTGGGATTTAGACAATGTCCTTATAGAAATTTAAAAAAAAAAATCCCTTTATAGTTAAGGTGATTCAGATCCACTATTGTATCATGCCCCATTGAAATTTATAAATACTAAACCATTAATTAAAGCTCCTATGTGAACTTGCCCCATTAATATTAAATCGGGCAAAGGGATGGTAATAAGTCGAATTTGAGTATAATTTTAAATTCTCCATCCCTATTTCTACTAATTATTTATATCCATATCCTTATCCTTATCTTTATTAGATTTAGATTTTTTTAATCCCTTACCTAATTACCATATTTGAATTGTGAAAACGAATTATTTTAGAAAAACATGTAGTCTCCCGACCTTCGCAGTCATGGATCGCCTGAGCATTCACCTGGTCGCAACTTGCAAACAAATAAGAAGACAACGGCGGGTGTTCCGCTGTTCCTCCAATGGCAAAGTTGTGATTTTTCCCAAGCATCAGAGCCTTGTGAGCTGTTAGCTATCTCGATCGGTAACTCGCACTTCTCATTTGGTTGTGATTTGCTTTTCTTTATTGAGTGGCAAAGATGATCCATCTTCCTGAGACTTGACTGCATCTCTCTTCCCATAAAGATAAGGAAGGTGGCTTTGTCGGAATGATACTGCTCTTCCTTTTAATACGTAACTACCTTCTCTGATATCAGTCGCTGTGAAAGCCTATTCTATCGGAGGCGAGGGGTCATTTATGGGAGAACTTACACTTATCATGTTATTTCCGCTGGCGCTTTCGCTCATGGAGTTTGGCCGACGAAAAGGAAGCACTGGTAAAAAGGCATCCGATAAGAGGCGCTGAAAAATCCCTGGGTGAGGATTGATCTGGCGCTCTAGGCTCACGGATTAGCTAATTCCTTTCTGGGAAATGACTGAGGATCGAGACCGGCTGCTTCCCGGTAGACGGCGCCACCCCATTAAAGTTTCTAGTCAGCCGAATTCCACAGAGAACTCAAGCCCTTCCTAGCCCATGGTACCCACAAAACATGAATATTAAAACATTAAAATCCCGCATGTGTTAACCTATAAAGCCTTTTACTCTATATATATATATATATCTATATATATATATATATATATATATATATATAATCAAATATTCAAAATATGAGTGTAGTAGAATATACTAATCTGGTCCGCATCCTTATATCCAAACTTCTCCATACCCGATTACTTTATATTAGTTAAGTTTGCTCCCACTAATATCGAATCAAACTCTCTAGATACTTAACAACGTGAATTAATTATTGAGATGTAATTAAAGAAGGGTAATGTGGTGTGTTAGTTGTAATTAGTGAGAGGAGAAGGGGCAAAGAGATATAAAGAGGGAGCAAAAGCAGCATTTGGGACGGACAAGTGGAGGAGAAATCGGCGTCAGGCGTGGGGACAACTTTCCTCTTCCATTTCCCATCCAAATCTGACCTACTGTTTGCTGGTTACTCTGTCCGACGAGACAATCATCTCTCCCACAATTCATACCCAAAAGCAAGCTTTTCTACCTCATTCTTCCTATGACTCTTGAATTTACCTCCTTTTGTCTATAACTTTCTAAATTAAACAACTTTGTTCCTTTTCATGTTTCTTTTCTCTTATCGTTGAAGAAACAAGTCTCACAAGAGTTAAGTTTATACTATTAGACAGATAATGATAAATGGCGCTTTTTCCTAATTTAATATTACGTTTGGTTCTAAGAATCAGCTTATTGCTTACGATAAACAATTATCTCTAACAGATATGATGCTACCAATACGAATTAATTTAAAATTCCAAAGACATCCTCATACTTGATAAAAAAAGTTTATATGATTTCAGTCGATATAAATATCACTTATTATAAAAAGCCCTTACGCCTTTTAAATAGATAAACCAAGCCCATTACCCCATGTCAAATCAGTTCTTATTTCATATTAACTAATTAATTTTCTCAAAATCCGAATTGTAAGATTCAGCTTAATATAAATATCATATTTGCTTAACATATGACCTTCGATCAAATCAATCATTGATACTATGTTAAACAACAATAAGATTTATATTCAATATGAAGATCATGCCTTAACACTTTATTTTAATTCTCAATTCCACAATTATTAGAATAAGTCATTTTCAATATAAGCAAAACCATAGTTTTGGTTGTTTCTAGTAATGGAGTTGAGGGTTTTGATAACATAAAATTTCTATATATAGTTATAATCGAAAATTAATGGTAATGATTTTCTTTCTTTATTTTTTTATTTTTTTTACATTTTATTAGAAGCTATTTATTATGTTATATGGTTTCAAAAAAGATTTTCTAAATGTGTGTGAATTAACGGATATAGATGTGTAGATTGAGGTATAAATATTGAATATTATAATGAAGTGGAGGAGACCAAAATGGATGGAGAGCCTTCTATTTTGGTTGAATAATCTAGCAATGGCTTCATTTCTGGTTCAATGTCAACCTCACCAACTTCTAACACTTTAGAATAAATATTATGATTAATTAATTATTAATAATAATTAATAAAACAATGGGGTGAAGTTGCTTCCACAGTTTAGGCCTTGACAGGCTTCTTGACTTCCAATGTCATACTTTGCTTACTTCACAACAATTTTAGTAATTCCTGGCAACCACAAACCCATGTGACTACCCCCACAAAAACAACAAATCTAAAGCGCAACGCCCCATGTTAATTCATTTTATATATATATATATATATATATATATATATATATAGTATATATATATGTTAACAATATATAAATTAGAACCTTCCTATTGATGGATATTAAAATTAACAATCTCGTTCTCTAAATTTAGGCCTGATAAAATTTAACACGATACAACACATGATTGTTAGTCATTTTTATTTGAAATTATTAAATTTATAAAGAGTTACACGTGTTGTATCATGTTATACAATTACTAACTAGACCGTGTTTGAATTTGCTATTTTTTACCCATTTATTATTCATGTCTTATTCAGATTGGTGAATTATTATAGAAAACCTATTATTGACATGACCTACAGACGCAAATTGTCACCCTTAATTAATATATACAAAAATAGTTGTCCCTTGAGGAGTAAAGAGGTCTTTTCACTAGACCCATGTTGTTAATTATTAGTCCAAAAATCTCAATGCAATGAATTTGAGAAAATATATTATGAAGAAATTGTTTAACTCCTCGTGATTAATTTTATTAGAAGAGTTTAAAAATTAAACAATAGTCAATATAATTTTAAAAAAAAAATTTTCCTATGATACACAAAGTTCATGCATTTGGTTGACTAACGTGTGAATGTTGAAAATAATTGAATGATTTAATTAGTATATATATATATATATATATATATATATATATATATATATATATATATATATATATATATATATATATATTGCAATTAGGTCAATGTGGATTAGTGGAATGATGATGCTACGCCGCAAAGCATATTTTGAAGCTTCACACTTAGGCTTATAACTTGCTTGGAAGAAAAATAATAGTATTTTCATGTGAAGATCAATTTAATTAATTAGGTAATTAGCCTATCATTATATGCCAGAACATTCATCAATACTGATGAAGATCATTTATCCATAAGTTCATAATCAAGGAATGATTATATTGTTTAATCTTATTATTAAGCAATTCGGATTAGGTTCATTAGAAGATCATTCATTAGTGAATGATTACTAAATTTTTAAAAATGGGAGTGGGATTTCATATATAGCTAGGGGTTAATGGTAGAGCTTTGGGCTCTACATTAGAATGTTTTTTCAATCTTATTATTGTTTTAGGCCTGTTGTAACTTAATAAGACGAAAAGAAATAATTCTTATATTTTGGCTTTTATAGAAAATTCCTTTAAAATTTACATATTTTTAAATTTCAGAATCCTTACAAAAAAAGTGAAACAAATGAAATGTTTGAATAAACATATATACTTAATTTATTAAATTCTAAATCTATTTTTATTCTTTATTTTCCTCACGTTTTTCTGGTTCCAAAAGCCTTTGGGTAATTTTTTCTTTGTATGGTTTAGTGAGGTCAAAAATGGTATGCCTAATTATTCAACTCCTTGGAAAACTTTGATTGTTTTGAGCCTAATATCCGCCAACCCATTTGGCCATCTCCACTATTTTGAACATAGAATTTCCACCATCATTACAAAATAGCAAATTTGAACATGTTTGTGCAAATATAGGTTAATGTAATATGTTGTCAAAGGTTGTTGCATTCATGGACAAAGAGAGAGAGAGATAGAAAGAGAGAGAAAGAGAAAGAGAGAGAGAGAGAGGAGGATGAAGGGGTTGAACTTCACCATATCCTTGAACATGCAAGGACATGTCTTTGAAACAAAACAAAACAAAAACAATATCAAAACAAGTATGATAAAAATGTCTCATATGTAAACAGACAGGAATGGGCTGTTTTTAATTTGTTTCTTGGGGGTGTCTTCATGAATCTAGGAAAATATGGACGAAGTCATTAATTATGATCAAAGCAAACAGACCTGAATCTTAATCTATTTTGTAAGAAGTGCAAGTGTGTGAAAATGGACAATGATGAATGAATGGCCAATGTTGCCTGTTTCAGGCTTCCTTTGTTTCAGGCTACTTGTTTCTCCATGGCTTTTATTGCATGTGATGTCTGTTTTCTTGATCTGATCCCCACACCCACAATTCCATTCCCATTACAGTTAGGTTTGGTAAATGCTATTCAATTTTCCACAACAAGAACAACCACCCAAAAAGAAACCCATCTCTACATATGCTAATGTACCAAATTAATCAATTTTTGTGTTTCTATATAAACCCTCTTAGTTGTCTGGTGTTGCCTACCATTTAAGAACATTCAAAAGCTTTAAAAAGGACATCCATGTGGAAGGAAATGGTCCTATTAGGTTCAAGTCTGATGGGAATAATTTATTACATCAGAACAAATGTTTGATCACAAAAAGATAACCCTCTTTAACCCATCAAGCATAATTCAAGCGCAGGAACGCTACTGCTAAAACAGTATAAGAACATACGGAGAAGGAGTCTGTGCTCAAGGCCTAGTGTAGC
This sequence comes from Tetrastigma voinierianum, assembly GCA_016808115.1. NCBI lineage: Eukaryota > Viridiplantae > Streptophyta > Magnoliopsida > Vitales > Vitaceae > Tetrastigma > Tetrastigma voinierianum. The sequence continues at coordinate 178,170 of JAEQBH010007421.1, read as the reverse complement.
TTATTACCTTCAAACTATAATGTATTAAAAAATAAAAAATAAATAAACACTCTTTAAAATCCTTTCACTAAAAAGAATGACTCAGATAAAACATCACGACATGTAAATTTCTAACACGTATCTCAGCTTATTTTGAAAAGAAAATTGGTGTTTTTCCATTATTAAGAAGGGATACTTGTTTTAAATGGACAAATCCAAAAGTTTTTTATAAAACCAATTTCTTTAAATGCAAAAAAGAGATAAAAGACATATTTTGCACAAATGCCACTGCGATTTAGCTTATAATGCAGAATACTTATTACACGCTTATGAGGATTTAGCTATCAATTGGGGAATTTACATTTACATTTTGAGGGGTATTTTTGTCTAAAATGTGATATTTTCAAGGTTATTTTTACAAGAGGTCATTCTCGTAAATATTTTTGGGATTTGTGAATTTTAATCAAATTCATCTAATAAAAATGTCTTTAAGCAAAGAGGTTATTTTTCTCTCAATTTTTTCTCAGTTAATCACTTTTCTTACTGTTTGAGTGATTTTTTTATCATTTTGACTCAAATCATCACTCACATTTTTTCTAGTTTATTTCTTAATAAAATGTTTATTCCATAAAATTTAGGTTTTTATTTGTTTTTATTATGATTTCGTCATTATCCTATTGCAAAGTAGGATTATGACATCTTTGTATGTAGATTTGGCATATGCTATTCAAATTTCCACAACAACGACAACCAGAAAAAAAAAAAATCTCTACATATGCTAATATACCAAATTGATCAATTTTCGGGCTTTGATGAACCCTTTAATGTCCTTCAATGCTAAAAGAACATTCAAGACAAAACATCAAACTAGAATGTCAAGACAAAAATTTTTGATATGATCTCTTTATTTTATTTTGAAAAAGGAAAAAAAAAATCTTATTTTCCTATTAATTAGAAGGGATACCGTTAACGGCGCTTCGAACTTGTTTTCGCTACGACAGATTTGAAAGACGTAAAACCGCTCGCAAGTTTATACGGTAAACACAATACTATAACGTTATATCACAACAAATGTATGAAAAGAAAAGTGATATCCTTAAAAGGACAAATCCAAAAATTATTTACAAAATTGACTTCTTTAGAATACAAAAAGACATCATTTTAGACAAAAATACCCTGCATTTGGCTTATAACGTCGTAAGATAATGGCATAAAACGACTACAAGGATTTAAGATCATATTTAATCGATCTACACTTTTTATGGTATTTTTGTCAAATAAGAAAGTACATTTTCAAGATTATTTTACCGTGGTTATTCTGCAAATATTTTTGGATTTACCTCTTTTAATCCAATTTCTCTTTTAAGATTGTCTTTAAAATATACCTCACAAACATAAAACCTAATAAAAATAAGAAATCATTCAAAAAGAAAACCTTAAGATTATCATTCAAATTTTAACTCTTCAGATACTCCATCATGCCTAACTTGCTAAGAAAAACATTCACCATTAAAACAAAGAACTAACATGTGGATTATGCCATCGTTGAGTCCCAAATGAAAACGCTTCACCTAAAACTAAATTGTATTCAAAAAAAAAAAAAAACTTCTAGGAACTTGAATTACAATTACTCTAAATAAGAGTGCATTAGAGGGCCAAATATAGATTAGGCTTTCTTCTACCTTGAGTAGAAAGTATAGTGATTGAAATTGCTAGGTCCATATCCATGCCAAATTGTATCCAAATGTTTACTAGTTGAAGATTAAAGGTAGGGACATGATTTTTTTTGTTTTTTTTGTTTTTTTTTCCTCTAGTCAATAGTATCTTGTGGGCCAAGTTGGATGGAAATTATATACAAGATATAACTATATTCAACTAACCTAATACCTTTCTTTAGTTGGGGACTAGCCTAACTTGACCATTTTGGGGATTTCTTCTCAATTAGTCCATACATGCAAGTGTGAATTCATTGCACCTCTGCATTTTGACTTCCAAGGGATGGTATATTTAGTCCCTACTTTTTGTATATATATATAGTGAATTTAGTTATTTGAGGCCCGACTCAAGTGGTAAAGGGTGATGGTATATGAGAGGTCCCAGACTCGAGTTTCTATTATAACAGAGTACTATAACAATGTAATATTGGGCTTATCATGTCATAAAAATATATAAATGAATTACATAAATTAGAATATTGTAATAAAAATATTCATACATACACTGTTATTGAATATAAAAATTATTGTAAATATATCAACTTTAATAAAACACTTAATATGTCTATTATTATATTTTATGTTATTTTGATTTTTTAAAATATTTTACTTAATACTCATGATTTTGTGTTAAATTTTTCATTCACAATCTTGATTATTGCTCTTAGTCCATGTGAAGGACATTTGACAACCAGTTTGCCCATCATTTGAAGAAAAAGCGCAACTGTTTTGTCCGAACTAGGCGTTGTAAACGAATCAAAGCCTACTGCGAAATACCTAGCCAACGCTATCACTCGACTGACTAGTTGACCTGAAATGCTTCGAACTCGAATAATTCAAGTAGTTTGCCTTAATCAGCCAGTGATATAATACTCGACTGTTTACTCATGAGCTCATGTAGCTTTACTATTTCATTAAAACTATACGTCAAAATCGTACAATGTACTGTAACCACCCTGGGCTGAAAGCCCAAAGCGAAAAGTGAAAAGAGCAATTTATGAGTTCTTGTGGGCTCTTGATTGGATTGGCTATGGTGGGCCCAATCTTACGGCGGCAAGCCAAGTTTGCTTTCTTGGGCCCTTACAGATGGGCTAGGCCCATCTGATAATAAACAGAATATAAAACTCACAAGCCCATTGTTTCTGATCATTATAGTGAAGCCCAAGCCCAATGCATGGTTCAAAACTGAGCTCAGGACCAATCAAACTAGGTGGGCAGCCCTAATGGAGAAGATATTTGAGAGTTGATATCAAATGATTTTTACTTTTATTTTGAATAGAACTTATAAGTTATTTGATATTCTATATATATATTTGAAAAGATAATTAATTTTATTGATTCAAACTTGTAATACATTTAATAGAAATATAAAATCAAATTCATTAAAAACTTTAGAGGATAACGTAACATCTAAATTAATAACAGAAATAATCGATCAGTGCTCATATATTCGGTAATCCTATACCACTAATACCTAGCGACAAATTTCGCAACATATCAAGACAATGATTTAACGCTTCATCCAATCGAATACGCTTGCCGTCTGACCGCCATCGTCGCACAAAACGACAATAACCACACACGCAATATCGACGATAAAATCATAAAAAAACAAAGTAAAATTTCTAATCTACGTGAGCATTCATTTTATCGGGTAAGAAATGATATGCACGCGCATGACGCTATTTGGCCAACGACAAAAAAATGCCCATCTTTTCTTAAAGCAAAGAGGTTAGTAGAGAAAAGGACAAGGGAAGAGGAGAGGAGGGCCGGCCATCTTTTAAGTTGTTTTTTTCTTAAAATTTTTTCTATTAAATATCAATAAGTAAATAATAAAAGGTTAGTTTTAGCTGAAATTTTAATCTTTGTACTAATAATTTTTTAAATAAATAACCAGCTAAAAGGTTAAAATAAATAAATAATTTAAAAATTGACAACTACTTTATTTTAGAAAAAAATCATATACTATTTAAAAAATATACCCATGGAAATGTTTGAAGAGAAATAACAATCTAACTTTATTTTTTCAAAAAGATACACATAGCCAAGACACACACGTACTTCCAATAAGTCCGTCTATTTTCTTTCTTTTATTTGGTCTACATAATCCTCCCATGGTGGCTCCTGTTAGCACATTTCTAACTATGGATCAAACCCGAGACATTGTCACAGTACACACAAACTTTCCAGCATCGGTTGGCCTTGGATTTGCTTAGTTATTGGGCCTATGTTCGGGAAAAGGTTTTCATAATATTGAATTCAAGTCTTCTATATATCAACTTTCACCTTTCATTATCGAAATATATATATATATTACAACAAATGTATAAATATATATGAAATGTGAAATAAATTTAATAATAATAATAATAATAATAATAATAATAAAAGAAGAAGAATTAAAACAACAACAACCACAAATGGAGATTGTGTAGGTGAGTTTATCCAGGTCTGATGATGATGATAACATTAAACAAAAGGATTCACGGAAGTTAACAGTGTGATTAGGGTGGCCATGACCTACCCTCACGCTACACCCACTCAAATTCAATGGAATATTACCAAAACCCACTGGTTTCATTTTTTATTTAAATATTATTTATTGACTTTTAATATATTTATATTATTTATCTATAGAGATTTGAAAAGCATAATGGAATTAAACTAAACTAAATTTAAATCATAGGACATTTATTTTATTAAAGAAAATATTCATATATACTAATTTGTCGCAGGGGGTATATAAAATTTTGGTTATTAATTTTTTATTTTAAGCAACAATTCCAACCACATGAGAGTCTTCATTGGCTGCCTAACCCAGTCTCACATGTTTCTCCGTCTGATCCAATAAATGGAGTCCATGTCATCAAATCCAATTTCGTGGGTGATGTGGCAATGTTTGATTGGCTAAGAGGATAGATGAATTTCTGGTCGTCACCACAAGGGAAAGTTGAAGGTATATGACACGTGGGAATCACATGCAGCAAATTTTTTGGGCCTCACGATAAGCCCAGCCTACATCTTCGTTCTACCTTCTTATGATTCCTTCCCTTTCCTAATCATTGCGGTTATCTGAGCTACGTTCCAATGCTTCTCACCCCAATTCCTAATCATCTGCTCCCCTTTTTCCACTCTAATCATCTATTGATGCCACTTCTCATCCACTCTATCTATTTCTCTCTTTTTTTTTTTTGGCTAAATATAAAATTTTAATAAATTACAAGGGTATAGAAGAGGAGGTCGGAGCCAGTATTATAAGAGTTTCCTACATTATAACTAGTGTCGCTTGAATTGTAAAGCAAAGAAAGAGGCTTGTACATTAAAAGGGAGAGAGGATAAGTCTTTCATCAAAGCACTTGTTACTGCTATTTTTTCGACTTGCACGCCGACCCAATAAATAAGATTAAAACGCTTTGTTTTTTTAAAATTTTCATGACTTATCAATAGAATTTTTAAAAGTTCGAATGTAAAAGCGAAATATTCGTTTTTCTATTCAAAAGTTTTCATTTTCCACAAAACAAGAAAACTCAATCATTACCCATAACAAAGGTTAAGAAATAAGAATATACACTACTACAGGATGACAACGGTATTGCTTTAGGATCGTATTTTGCCCCATCGTAATCTCTACCATTTATTTTTTCTAATTCAAACTGGGTTCCCATTTAAAAATTAAACATGACGTGAGGAGACGGTAAAATTCTCAAACTCGCCTGCTATACTTTATTTTAATTTTTAATTTTATATTTGCTTTTATTTTGTTATATTAAAATTAATATTTTTCATAAAATAAAAAATATTATGAATTTTTATAAATTATTTATTGTAAAAAAACATTATAATAATAATTATTATTTATATTAAAAATATAAAATAAAATAATAAAAAAATTATTTTTAAATATAATCGTATGAAATTATTATTATTACTTTGATATACTGCCTATATTGGCTTCATTCGGGGTCCTCAACATGATGCTCCGAAATAATTTATTTTCACTCACTTTATTTTAAATTGAACTTAACTCAAACCATTTCGACTTTCGGTATTTTCTATAAAAATTGCCTCTAGTCATCGACAACTTATCACTCCAAAAATCTAAAAAATTTCATTGGTCTCTTAATCTTCACATTTAAACTTTTTCTCAAGCATTACTTCACGAGACTAATTTTAATCTACAAATTGCCATTATCCCGATATCTGGGAAATTTTCTAGCTTCCTCCCAAACTTATGGTACTTATTATTATTAATATTTTCACATTTTGAAAATTTCTAATTTTCTCGTGCCATGCAGAAGAATAATACCTCGAACCCGTCTCTGATTTGAAAAATAAACCCAAACCAGCTTAAAAACCCGTCGATTAAAATTAAATTAAACCTCTCGCCACAAGAGCGACATGACTCGAATCCAAATAATGATGTCTATCAAGCCATCCATACTACTACCTAATGTTAAAAACAACAACTTAATACTTAATGCTATTATACTATTCAAAGATTAAGCTCAAAAAGTTCTATTCAAAGACAAGAAAAACAAACACCACCTTAATAATTTAATCTCGTGATTTGCCAACGAATGAGTTGCACATTCGCTGATTTTTTCCACAAATACTATCTTGCTTCGATATCTTTTTCAATAAAGTCTTAATCACGAAGTTTGTGCATTTGGACACAAGGCCCTGATAGGATTCGAATTGTGCACGGATTGCCCACCCTAAGTCCACAATAATTCTAATTTATACCAAAAATAGATATCTTTTCTTTAATTTTTCATCAAATACAACTACTCAATAAAGTAGATCATGAACATCTTTAACATTGGGTTATGCTTGTGAAAATGACATAAGGAAAGAAGGGGTTCCGGGTTTGAGTCTTTGATTTTAACTATCAAATAAAACATTCAATTATGTTTTGATTTATTAGTCAATAAATGATAGATAAAGATGAGGATCATATGATTCGATTGCCTGAAACCCAACTCGTAATCACATAGGATTAGAGCCCAAATACATTCTAGTAATAAAAAAACATAAACCATATTAGATACCATCTTCATTAACAATCATCACATGCAACCCCCCCGTACATATCATAACTCCCTCCATGTTGTATAAACGACTTTTGTTTTTAAAACTATATTGTATTAATCCTTTCAAATATAAATAATATTGAATATCATAAAACTGTACATTATATATATATATATATATATATATATATATATATATATATATATATATATTAATGTCTTCATCCCCTACCAAAAGTTCCAACTCTATACTCAATCTAATTTGTTGATATTATTGTAGGCTAATTATTGTGTTATATGGTTTCAAAAGATTTTCTAAATGTGTGTGAACTCACGTATAAAGATTTGTAGATTGAGGTATAAATATTTTGTTTATTATAATGAAGTGGAAGAGACCAACATGGATGGGAGAGCTCTCTATTTTGGTTGAATAATTCTATAATGGCTACTCATTTCGATCAATCGCAACCTCACCAACTTCTAACACTTTAGAATAAATACTATGATTAATTAATTAATTAATAATAATAATAAATATAATGGGATGAAGTTGCTTCCATGAGTTTAGGCCTTGATATAGGTGGCTTCTTAAACTTCCAAATGTCATACTTTTGGGTTTTTACTTTGACAACAATTTTAATACTCCTAAGTAACCAACCCCATGTGACTACCCCCACAAAAACAACAAAATTATATCTAAACTCAACGCCCCATGTTAATTAATTTCATTATATATATATATGAATTAGAACCTTCCTCACTGATAGATATTAAATTATTGAATTGCCTCATATTTAGGCCTGATAAAATTTAACATGAAACAACTCACGATTGTTACGGGTTTGAGTTGAGTATAATTGTGTTTGTCATCTTCACGACTCATATAACCTCGTTTAATAACAGTGCTATATTCTACAATCCATATATACAAAATTGATCGCATGCATTAACCTTTTAATCATTATATTAATTAATATTTAACCTAGATTAAACCATTATATATATATATTATTAGTGTTGTTTATTGATGGGAATCAATTATGATATTTTTTTATTTTAATTACCAAATTAATAAACGAAGTTAATGTCACGTGTTACGATTATTAATTGAGTCATGTTTAAATTTGCTATTTTTTTACCCATTTATTATTCGTATTGTATTTGAGCTAACGAATATCTTAGAAACCTGTTATTGACATAATTCACGAACATAGAATTTGTTACCTTACTAACACATATAAAAGTAGTTGTCCTTAACGGTAAAGAGATCTTCACTATAACTGTAAGCATTGTTGATCATTGTGTCCAAATATCTCAATAATGAATTTGAGAAAAACAAATATTTATGTAGAAATTTGTTAACTATGATTAATTTACAGAAGAGTTTAAAAATTACAATCTATGATAGTATAAAGTTCATGTATCATTAACTAACGTGAAAGTTGAAAATAGAACGTTTAATTATATTTAAAATATATATATATATATATATATATATATATATATATATTGCAATTATAGGTCAATGTGGGTTAGTGGAAGGATCATGCTACGCCGCAAAGCATATTTTGAAGCTTCACACTTAGGCTTATAACTTGCTTGGAAGAAAAATAATAGTATTTTCATGTGAAGATCAATTTAATTAATTAGCTAATTAGTCCTATCATTATATGCCATGTGAACATTCATCAATTCCGGGATTAGAAGATCATTCTTTATCCATATTCATAATCAAACGAATGATTATATTATTAAATCATATTATTAAGAGATTCGGATTAGGTTCATTAGTACGTACCGTATCATATACTTAATTAATAATATGATTTTAGCGAATGATTACTCAATTTTAAAAATGGGAGTGGGATTTCATATATAGTTTTGCCTACATTAGAATGATTTTCTAATTCAGCCTGCTTAGGAACCCGAATAGTATTTGGAAAAAAAAAAGAACCTACTAAGAAAAATAATTTTTTCATATTTGGTTTCACGATGAAAATGTAAAAGAAAATAAAATAATCAAAATTCCATGTGGAAGATATTTTTAAATTTCTAACCATTGTATAATAAAGTGAAACAATGTAAACAGATTGAATAAGCATATATAATTAATTATTAAATTTAAATCTCTTTATTTTCTTTATTTTCCTTAAGGTATTGTTTTCTTGTAAGGGGACGGAGGTCAAAAATTGTAGCCTAATTATTTAACCTTGGAAAACTTTGGTTGTTTTGAGCCTAAAATTCTCAACCCATTTGGCCATTTCCACTATTTGAACATTGAATTTGCACCATCATAACAAATTAGCAAATTTGAACATGTTGGTACAAATATAGGTTAATGTAATGTTGTCAAAGGTTGTTGCATGCATGGAGAGTAAGAGAGAGAAAGAGTAAGAGAGAGAGAGAAAGAGAGAGAAGAGCATGAAGGAGTTGAACTTCACCATGTCCTTGAACATGCAAGGACATGTCTTTGAAACAAAACAAAACAATACATCGTCAGGCAAGATAAAATGTCTCATATGTAAAACAGACAGGAATGGGCTGTTTTTAATTTGTTTCTTGGGGGTGTCTTTCATGAATCTAGAAAATATATATGGATGAAGTCATTAATTATGATCAAAGCAAACAGACCCAGAATCTTGAATCTATTTTGTAAGAAGTGCAAGTGTGTGAAAATGGACAATGATGAATGAATGCATGTCGTTGCCTTGTTTCAGGGCTCCTTTGTTTCAGGCTACTTGTTTCTTCCATGGCTTTTATTGCATGATGTCTGTATGCTTGACCTGATCCCCACACCCACAATTCCATTCCCATTACAGTTAGTTTGGCAATGCTATTCAATTTTCCACAACAACAACCCCTAAAAGAAAACCATCTCTACATATAAAGTACCAAATGATCCAATTTTCTGTTTCATGTCTAGCCCATTAGTAGGTAGAGTTGCCTCAAAGTTTAAGTACATTTAGACATCCAAGGAAGGGAAGAATCCTACTTAGGTTTTGGCCTCTTGAGAAATAATTTACTAAGATTATTATAACAAAATGTTTAATTATAAAAAGAACCCTCTTTAAGCCACATGCATAACTCAAGTTTAACGCTTATCGTTAAAAACATTTATAAAAAGATACTTAAAGAGGGTCTCAAAGTTCAAGGCTCAGTATATAGTAATTTATTACCTTGAAACTATAATGTATTGCAATAAATTAATAAATAAACACTCTTTAAAGTCCTTTCACACTAAAAAACACTTAGAAACATCACATGCAATTTCTAACACGATCTCGTATTTTATTTTTTGGAAAAAGAAAATTGCCTTTTCATTAATAAGAAGGGATACTGTTTGAATGAACCAAAAGTATTTTACAAACTAATTTCTTTAAATGCAAAAAAGATATAAAATACATATTTTAAACAAAATACCAATTGAAGATTGAATATAACGTTGACCGGACATAGTGCCCATGATGACTTGATATCATGTAGGGAATTTAATTCGTATACTTTTAGAGGTTTTTCTTCTAAAATGGATATTTTTAAGGTTCTTTTCAAGAGGCCATTCAAAATATTTTTCGACTGGTCAATTTTGCACTAATTTCTAATAAAATGTCTTGTGCTAAAAAGAGGCTACTTCTCTTCAATTTTTCATTAGTCACTTTTCTGCGAAGGAATGCAATGATTCTTTTACATATTCTCGCCCGAAGTCAATCCTCTATACCTCTTCTATCAGTTTCCTTTCTCGCTAAAAGTATCACTGGTATTTAATTCCAAGCCCTCCATATATCAACCTTCACTTTCATTCTTTCGAATGATTCATATACACTATAACAACATATAAATATATATGAAATATGAAATAAATTTGACACACACAATATCATGAAAAGATGAAGTAATTGAGCATTGTGTAATGTATGAGTTTATCCAATCATGATGATGATGATAACGTTAAACAAAAGGCTACCCTTAATTGAAGTTAGAATTATCCAAATAGGAAGGCAACGGTATGATTAGGTGGCTGCCCTACACCACGCTACACCTACTCAAATTCAATGGAACATTACCAAAACCTGGTTCTTAAACCTACTAGTTTCATTTTTTATTTAAATATTATTTATTGACTTTGATATTATATTATTTATCTATAGAGATTTGAAAAGCATAATGAATTAAAACTAAATTAAATTTAAACGAGATATTTATTTTCAGAAAAGTTCACATAATTAATTTGTCAATCCCATATAAAATTTTTGGTTATTAATTTTTTTTATTTTAAGCAATAATTCCACCCACATGAGAGTCTTAATTGGCCGTCTAACCCAGTCTCACATGTTTCTCCGTCCAATCCAATAACGTGAGTCCACGTCACTAAATCCAATTCAGGTGATGTGGCAAATGTTTGATTGGTTGAGAGGATGGATGAATTTTTGGTCACCACCACAGGGGAAAGTTAAAGGTATATGAAGCTGTAGAATCGGCGATCAAATCGACAGATAAAGCTTCGGGATTCTTCCACGTGGCACGTGGTGGGGGATGGTTGACAGTGGGAATCGCTACGCAACGAATTCTTGAGAGCTACGTTCCGGTGCGCTTCTCACCCCCAATCTCTAATCACACATCTGCTCCCCTTTCCACCCCAATCATCTGATGCCACCCTGTAATTTGCAATAAGAGTGATGTGGGGTTAGAAGGGGTATAGAAGAGGGAAGTGAGGGGATCTCAGCCTGAGTTATACACAAAGAGTTTCCTACATTATAATTAAAGCCGCGAATCAGAAAGAAAAAGAGCTGCGAGTACATTGAATGAGAGGATAAGTCTTCAATAAAGTTCCCACGTCAACCCAGATTCGCAGAACTGAACGAATAAGACTATCTATCATTTTTCCACAAACATTCGCTTCTGCATTTCTTTTCATTTAAAGTCTTATAACGCTAGGTTTGTATTTGGACAAAAGATCTATAAGATTCGAATTGCACTGAGACGTCTAATCCTTTGAACAATGATACTCCCAATTACTACATCAAAAAATAGATATGTTTTTCTTTAATTTTTCATCAAATTACAACTACTCATAATAAAGTAGATCATGAAATCATCTTTTAACATTGGATTATGCCTAGTAAGGACATAGGGAAGGAAAGGGTCGACCCGGGTTTGAGTCTTTAATTTTAACTATCAAAGAAAACATTCAGTTATATTTTGATTTATTAGTCAATAAATGATAGATAAAGATGAGGATCATATGATTTGATTGCCTCAAACCCAACTCTGGGGACCACATAGGATTAGAGTCAAATATATTCTAGTAATAAAAAAAGATAAACCATATTGAATAATTGTCTTCCTTAATAACTTATCACGTGACCTCGTGCCACATATCATAATCCTCCATGTTGTATAAACGACTTTTGTTTTTAAAAACATATTTGTATTAATCCTTTCAAATTATAACAATATTGAACATTACCGCACATTATGTATATATTCATGTCTCATCCTCTCCTGTTACCAAAAAGTTCCAACTCCTCTATAGTCAATCTAATCTTCCACCTCCATCTCCATGGCTAGACCCTTCATCACCTACCTCTTCTTCCTCTCAACTTCATCTTCATCACCCCATCAAATGCGCCTTATAATGTCAGAGTTATGGCGTTAAAGCCTGGTGGGCCGGACGACCGGACGCTTCCGCTTCTCCTCATGCATACCGCCGGACAACCACAATGCGCCACCCATGTATGCCGGGCGGGAGCTTTAGCCAAGGCACCGCGGCGAAGCACCATGCAGAATATCATGATTAGGATCGACGATCGATCGCCGTATTTGACACGTACGATGGGGAACTCCGGCATCGGATATTGTCTATTCAAAGTTCATAGGTTTCAAGTATTTGGTGGACTTCGATGCTATGAGCCGCTTATCGGGCTTCAGAGATTCGGGAAAGAGTTGTCCTGGGCTGGTTGTGGTACGCTACATACCACAACATTGTTTTTTTTTTTTTATACAACCAGTTAGATCAGAAAATGATTTAAACGATATCCGCAAGCATGCAGATAATCTCATTTTCTCTCGTCTTGTTCTTTTATAACCCTTTTTTCTCGAGCAAGGAAGGGTGATTTTTTTAGCGTTTTTGGTCTGATATCACCCATCTGCATCTTTTCTTTCATTTTATTGCTCAATAAAGTCCGTTCTTTCACGAAGATTTAGGTCTTATATTGTTTTTCGTGTCATCGTCGTCTTATTGTTATGTTTTGTTTATCGCGCTTATCGCGGATTTTTATTTATGTGGGAGCTTTACTCGAACAAGAACATATTCACTACTAAGATATCAAATACGGTCATCAAGGTGTTGAAGAACTAATTGTAGAGTATTTTTTTTTTTTTTTTATGTCAAAGACTTGCTGTTATCGTAATAAATCATTCTCACAGACTAACCCAGACCCTCCTCTCGAATGTCCTACATTTAAACTCGCGCCTAATACTAACTGAAGTAGACATATTAACAAAGTCAGAATATTTTACCATAATATTATTAATATTGATTAAATATTTTATTATAAAGTTTTGAGGTGAGAGAAATGAAAGTTTGTGACAACATAGTATGCTGGGCTGGTGCAGCCAATCACATTTAATTGGGCTAGTGACATTGTGGTAAGCGGCCTAACATCTATCAACACAGCCACTGAGCCATTTAGTGACCACAGCTGCAAAATGTGGCTGTTCGGAACGTGAAGATCGTCGCCCCTGACCAGAGCCCCAACACCGACGGAATCCATGTCCAGGGTTCGACCGGCGTCACCATCACCGGCAGCTCGATCGAGACCGGAGACGACTGCATTTCGATCGTGGATCCGGCACCCCTGCGAATCCTGATGGAACACATCAAATGTGGCCCGGGACATGGGATAAGGTACGACTAAAAACAAATTCATTAATCACGTCCATTGATCGCCATATCCACATTCATACGGTAGAAGCCAACACTGGGATAAGATTAATTCATCTCAATCTAATAAGATACGCATAAAGGGGTTTTTCTGACAATTAGCCCAAAAATAAATGAAAAATCGTGAAATACAAAGAGGGCCGAGAATATCTTAAATCTAAACAGATTTTTTAATTATGTTTAAATGTGGTTTTTTAAGACACTTTCTTAAATTTTAATTTGTAACGTTAAAAACACTTAAAATTTCATAAAATTGTGAATTCAAACTGAAAGTGGAATTTTCAAAGTTTCAGTTAAATTTAGAATTTGCATTAAAGTGTTTTTTGAATTGACAATTCTCATAATTTTCTAAATTTTTAATTTGCATCGAGTCGTCTCTTTTATAAAACACTTTAACTTTTGAATTTTCATTCTATGAAAAGTCTATGCGAAAAATTACACTAAAGCTGCAGAAGTTGCAACCTGCAATCCGAATTGAGGACGGCAAGCTTAGCCTAATTCGTGGATCGCAATCATTCGGTCCCTAACATTATAGCACTCCAAGCGCTCTAAGGGCATAAAGGCGGCATGATCGTGGTTCCAAACTTAATGTGATGACAAATTATGATTTACTTAGATTTATTTTTAATTTTTGTATTATTTTTAAAACTCTGTTTTGAAGCTGTAGTGCCTTTAAACTTAATTGTATAATATTTTTATACGACAGATCGAATCAAGCAATGACAGGTCGTTAATCAGCCTGACTAATCACCCAAGACATGCGTCTAAGATGCACATACTTTTATACATTGGGAGCCTGGGGAAGGATAAAACGAAGATGGAGTACAGAATCGTAACGGTGGCGAACTCCGTTTTCAATGGATCCGATAACGGCGGTAAGGATAAAATCGCATGAGGGCAAGCAATAGTTTTGTCACAAACGCTGGTGTTTGAAACCTTATAATGAGCAGTTCAGTACCCTATCATTGTTGATCAAGACTACTGCCCCAATAACCAAGGATGTCCGAATCAGGTGAATTTCAATTTTCCATTTATTAAATAAAATTGCCCAAATTGATGATTTAAAAAACATGGATAGGGAAAATCACAGGTGTAAGAGTGAAACTGGATACGATCCCAGGTTATATCGTTGACGCTTTTGGCCGCTTTTCAACGCTTGTGTGACCACACACAGACGATCCCGCATCAATTCAACAAGCAAATTACGAACGATACTTAAAACAGAGTTTTTCTATTTATCAGCCGATTCTTTTTATGCATGATTCCCATTATTAATACTTCTATCAGAAGCCAAATACAGAACTGAAAAGAAGCACTTAAGACTCAAAGAGGGCCCTAAGAGAAAACTGATCCAAAACATAAATGTCCACGTAACATCTAACTTCTTTAAGACGTCACTCTTTTTGTAGACATCCATCTGGTCGATAAGAATTATGAATTGATACTTAGCCAAATTTTCCTGTTCCATCGCCTAATCTTTTAAGTCGCTTTATCGAGAGCTTGGTTACCTATTAGAAAATCCATTGTTGCAAATGTAGATATTACTAATAAAATAGAGAAACTATCCTATAATATATAACATACTTATAGGCATATCATAATTGAACAAGATGGACAAGGCCCCCACACTAACCAATGCGCAATCAATAGTGGACTGTATTGGGTTTACTGGCCTAACCTTCACAAACTGTAGACCCCAAAATCCATAATATTGTAATTACAAACTTTTCTTGAATTGGGTCAAACAAAATCCGTACCTTCTTTAACAGTAAACACTTTAGTTATAATTTAGTAAATCATCCTCACCAAGATTCAAACTCGGAACCTTCCCTCCTCTTATATCCTACTTTTAAACGTCGAACATTCTACTCACATCATCAAACAACTGTAAATTCGAGTCATTTAACCACTCGACCAGTGATTTTTTTTTTTATTTTTTTTAGAGTTCAGGGGTGAAGGTGAGTCAGGTGACATACAAGAACATAAAAGGAACATCAAGAACTCAAGCAGCAATGGTATTTAATTGCAGCTCTAGCAATCCATGCAGAGGGATTAGGCTACAAGATATCAATCTGACATACATGAATAAGGCGGCCACGTCGACATGCAATTACGTAAAAGGTTCGAGAAGCGGCGTCGTAGTACCTAAGAGTTGTGTATAGGAAGAAGAAGGAGAAGAAGTAGAAGAAGATGATGACCAATTCCTAGGGTTTGGTCTTAAATTATTATTAAAAAAAAAAAGTTGGGTTTGGTTTGATTTGATTTGAATTAATTAGAAGAATTGTTTGGAGCGATGTATGTGCATATTCAACATGGTTGTTGGATGGTTAAACTCACATGTATTAATTTGGTGAGTTTGTTAGTTAGAAATATTAATTGTTTATGCAATTTAATTAAAAAGTATGGGATATAATAACCAATTTGGTTATCCACCTTGGATTCATATTTCAATCCTTTTATGTTGATAACCCATATTGTATTCAATTCCTAATAACATGGTTTATGTGTTAATCGATAGATCCAAGATATAAATTGTTAAATACTATAAGAGATGAAATAATATCTTGTTATCAAAGATAATAAACTTAAGATAAATGCCCGTAAATTTGATAACATAGCGACTATAATAATGTGACAACTTCTGGGCTCCTCTTCAACATACCGATTTAATTACACTAATTGGAATCTTCGACTTCCACCGAATCTATTTTGTCCTGTCTGAATCACCACACAAATAAAGATCGTAATAAAACGATCAAAAACATTACTGCACAGAACAAACCGTCTGACAGCTCCTCGTGCGCGCTAATGCATACCATTTGTGTTTTATAAGTGGCCTAATTCGAACTCGAAAATGTAGCTGTGTTTTTGGCTGTTAGTAGTTTTTCTGCTCTTATACCTCTCCCGGCTTGTATACGATTAATAGCCCTGATGATATTTAATTTAAAAGACATCGCAGATGCACAAATACCTGACCCACCAAGACACCTTATACTAAATAAAAATAAAAGTATAGAATAACTTCAAACTTATCTATGGGACAAAGGCCTCAAAAGGCCTTACTGAGGATACAAAGAGATAGGATGAAGAACTAGAGGTTCCTCGACTAATCGTTGTAAGATTAAAATATTATGCGTCATATGCAAAGCAACAAATGTTTAAAAAAAAATCATAGGACAGAGATTAAGGTGTAGTTTCACCCATAGGAATCAATTTATTTTTATATTGTGAAACTAAGGACTTTTTTTTACAGTTAAATACTTTGTTATAATATAATAAATTATTTCTATTAAAACTCAAATCCGAGACCTCTCTTATTCTTATGCCCAATCTTTTAAAAAATAATGGACTTAAATTAAGTATGAGGTATTTAAGTGGGGTTGGACTGAGATTTCATCAAAATTGTAGGGACTTGGCCTGTAGTCATAAAATGAAGGGTTATTTTAGATCCAAATATTTTATTTGAAAAAATTATAAAATTAATAAATCAAATTAATGCCTAAAATAATATGGTATTAATCATTGTTTACTATAAAAGAATTAAATTATTAAATCAGTTGGAACGCCACATTCATGATACAACATAATTAAATTAATATCATTAAATGTCGCTATCCACGATAAATGGGCCTCAGAATAATTCCAAAGAATAAAATAGTGGAAATTTAAAAGACTATGAAAAATAAAAGACTCAAAATATTGCCCAAGATCAACACTAAGAATTTAAAATCAATACCACGTTTAAGACAAATTGCAATTGAATCAATGGGAAAACACTATCGCTAATCAACTAGATTTGTCAAACACACTGGGCCAACATTGGCGAATTAAAAAACTAAATTCGTCATTTTTTCCCTTACAAACATTATTTTAATCTAAAACTCTATTAATTAAAGGTTCATTGGATCTATACCACGGTACAAAAAGCAAAATAAATAAATAGTTAAACATGTGATTGAAAAAGTGGGACAAAATAAAGATCATAAAGGCACAAAGAGAGAGACCCAAAAGTCAATCCAATTTTAACTTCACATTTTCCTTTTGGGAAAAATCTGTCAATCAATCGTTCTATTAAAAGTTCTTACCCTACTTCAATCTTGTGGGCTTAACACCCTTTCTAAGGAAAAAATCCTACCACATTGAATAATTGATGATAAGTTGATTTATTTGACCTAAAACTGTGTTACAGTCTTTTTTTTAATAAACTGTTAATAGTTAATTTTTGTCAAACTTAAAAGTTGATAAATATGATAGAAGAAAAGTGATGAGGTTATGTGGAAAATTGATGAGGACAATGGACCATACTTCCTTGACTCCTTCTGGAACAATCCTCAAAAAAGCCACCTAACTATGATCTATAGACTTATATTATTAATTAAATATGATTTCCATCTTATATAAGAAAAAATAATCTTAAATTAATCACCAAACATTTGCACCACTCAGACGTAGTCGAACCTTAAAAATATAATTACGTTTTACGAAGAGATTATCGTTTTATAATTCATCCTGACGTATATAAAAATAATTTATGAGCGATATGGTTTAAAACGTTTTCGTAGGTGTAATGAACTGCCAAGTCACACCAAAAAAAATAATTGAATGGAAGTCATTTTCATTGGGAGTGATAATATGGACTTTTAGTCTAAGATGAGTCGTCCAAATGATAAATATTAGGAAGTCTACACATTATAATATTGAATATCATTATAAGATATTTATTTTCATTGAAGGGCCAAGAAAATTTGCAATAAAGTAATCAAAATCTGATGTAATCATTGATGTCACAGTCATACATCATGGTTCCAACTTATAATGCTAAATGATTCTATAACTTTCATAAAATTATTTTCAAAAGTTGATTGAAAGTATTAGTTCACATTAATTGGAATCAATAAACAGTGTAATCTTTTTTCCTCCTTTCATACTTATTCCCATTTTGGCAAATACCAAGACATTTTTTTAAATGGGAGAATTTATTGATTCAGTTTAACAATACAATCGATAGAAACACATAATCAAAAATATTAATTTTTTTATAGGATAACACAACATCCAAAAATAATCGACTCTAAGCCTATATATTTGATAATCTAAAATGCATAGAATACTTAGGATTTCTTGTATTTAGCTATAGTATACTAACAAAAAGGATTTGATAGGATGACTAAGTTTGATAAACTTAATATCTAAACCGCACGCAAAACTCATAAAAGTCTAATCGCTCAATGCATACCTGGCATAACAGTCGACGATAAAAACATGAACAAACAAAGAAAAACTCATATCGATGTTGAATAAACTACTTTACTGAAAAAGAAAACCCAGATTTTCGGATCGATGTTTGGTTTTGATTCTTTTTAGAACCTAAAGACTCGTATTGTTGTAACTAAGTTCCGAATTTACCCCAAGATTAGATGATAGGTTATGGGTAAGTAGTATTATATCCTATAGTTTCAAGATATTTGAAATTAAATATTATAAGGGTTCATTTGACTCAAATAATTACTGGAATATGTTTGACAAATATTTATATAATATTTAGTATTTAACTTAAACAATATCATTTATAGAAAGAAAATCATACCTTAAGACTTAATCCATGCTCTTAAGTCTTAACTTCAATATGATTTGATGTTTTTGATGCTCCCTTTTGGCCCCTCCCTTTGTCCTCCATGGAAATCCTTACATTAAATAATAAGACTGAAAGAGAGGGATAAAAAAAAAAACTCCTTTTTATAGGTATAGTTTAGTTTTTCCTATTAATAAATTATTATTTAATTCTTCAAAAAATTATTACTTAATTGTAAAATTTAAATGAATATAATTTAATTTTGTAAAAATCATGTATAAAAATGGAAAAACAATTAATGAAAATTTTAATTTAGGAAAAGCTAAAGTGATCATTAAAACGTCATTTGATTCATGTTTTTAAAAACTATTTTTTTAAATAGTTTTGAAAAACACATAAAACATCATTTTTGTATTTTGAAAACTATTATTCTTTTTTTAATTTAATGTTGTCTGTGAAAAAAATTAATGGGAAAACATGTTTTTTTTTGTGATTTCCTTGTACTTTTTGCTTTTCAAAATAAAAAAACTATTTTCAAAAACTAATTTTGGGTTGGTGAGATAATAAATAAAATAATTTCTACACCATTTGGGTTGGTGAGATAGGGGAGGAAATTAGAAGGGAAGTCAAGGAAGATAGCTGATATTGACAAGTGAGAACAAGTAGGGCTCCCATGAAAAAAAAACAATAAATAATAATAAATAAAAATAATAAAATAAAATAAAATAAAAAAGGGAAAAATAAAATAAAATAAAATTGAATGTTGTTAGATGAATAAGACATAGTTGAGAGAGACTGCCACCTGCCGTCCAATAAATACATCCAATATAGGATCAGAAGATCTATATCTTTCAAAAAAGAAAGAACTGAATTATTTCTGGTGTTGAATTGACATTGAGAATTTCTCTTTTTGGTTCCATCTTTCACACCTTATAATGTCAATGACATCATTAGACTATCAGAAAATTCAAAAGGAATCAAAATAATGAGAAGAGTGAAAAGGGAAAGGAAGAAAAAAACAATAATAATAATAATAATAATAATAAAAGAAGGTTTTTCTTCCATAAATATTGAGGTTACATTTAGTTAATGTAAAATATTAAAGAAAAAAATATTAAAATTTTATTTTTCTCGTATTTATACGAAGACACTTAATTAGCTCATAATAACTGATTAGAACTAAACTATCACATCAATTTATCACGTCAATTTAATATTTATTATTATTATTACTCTTATTATTGCTTTTCATTATAGAATGCTTAACCCAACAGTAACTCACTAGATAAAAATTTAGGGCCTATTTGTGTACGTATTTTTTAAATTGTTTTTGTCTTGAAAAACTTTTTTTTTTTTCTGAAAAACATGAAGAATATAAAAATATTAAATTCAAATAATCAAAAACTATTTTCAAGCATCAGCTTATAATGTAAATCAAACAAAGAATTTTAGCACCTTTTATCATTTACGCCTGTAAGAATCTGCATCATTGGACGTTAACCTTAATTAATACCCACATAGTGATCCCCAAGCCTAAATTTCATTGGGATTTACTTGTTCCCCATTTAATCGATTATCAGATACAAGATTTTAGCCCATTTTATCGGGCCCAAAGAGGTTTCACGTTGCTATAAAACCCTACCTAGGTTAAGGTTGGGTTACCTATAACAATATTAATCGCTTCCTACCTCCCGCCTACGTAAGAGCGATAATTCTCCAGGTTTATTTAAAACACTCGAGAGAGAACAAACCGGAAGGTTCAGAATAGCTTTTCAGACTAGTTTCTTTGCGATCAAAGACGCCCCACACGTTGCATTCATATCACGCACACTTCTATGTCCCGTGGATTCTAGAAGAGCATTTTCCGCACTACTACGCGCAAGAATGCGATGAAAATGGCATCTATCATACATCAGATGAATCGCGATTCTCGGCTCAACAAGCCATTCCTTCAATCTTTTCATTATGTTTCATAATATTTATAGAAAGTGAACGAGAGAGATCATGTCATAGTAATTTTTTTTTTGTTGGGATCATTTAAACGCCTTTGAGTGAACCCAAGATATAATGCTAAGGATGATAGCGACGATAAGTAAAAACTCTATCATATAACATAACTTCATTCTCGAAACTTAAACTCGAGATCACTGATTAAATTATGAAATATACCAACCAACTTATTTACATATTTGATAATACAATATTATTTTTAGTCCATTGCATCTGTAGTATGACACATTCTCAACTCATGAACCACAACATCACATTGACCTTGTGCGCGCTTTGAAATTATAACCACAATGTGATCACAAATCACTGTCAATTAGTTGAGAGACAAGCCAAATATGAGTACTTTTTTTGTAAAAGTAAATTATAATCAATACATTTTTTAGAAAGTTTGTCAAACCTATCTGGGTTATTTTACTTATCTTAATAAAGATATAATAATTTTAATAATATTTTATTACGTATTATTTTAAAATAACGAGTGAGAAAAATATTTTTTAGTATTTTCTTAGAAAATATAAGATATGTTTTTATTAGAATTCTTCTTTTAGAAATAAAACTACATTTAGAACTTAAACATAAGACATAAAAGTATATATGTAATCATCTTTTTGACTGAAAACAAATTTGATAGCCTGACCAAAAAACGATTTTATAAGAACCAGTTTTAAAAATGTTGTATTTTGATAATAAGAGTATTAATTGTTTTAATTTCCTTCAACTTTTTATGGTTGTTTAAGAAATACTATATGTCATCTAAAATGATTGTGTTAAAAGTTGAAAAGTTTAAGAAATACTTATATAAATATCTATAATGACTAGAAAAGTTAAAAGTTAAATTTTATTTATTTTTTAAGTTTGTGAGAATCCATTTATAACTTTTGGTAGCCTCATTTTCATCGATCTTTTCTTCTAACCACTCATCTTTATTAAATAAAGAGGAATGATTTTTGACAATTCTCAACATGAAATCACTCATCTAGACCTCTTTCTATCAATCTTTCTTTCTTAATAAAGTTATTATTCAACATAGATCTAGATTTTATTTTGGTTTTCGTGATTTCACTATCTTCATATACAGCTGCTTTTATGTCAGTTGCCTTAATACGACGCATGCTTTCTTAATATTTTGTTACAACGCTTTACCGGTACAAGGGATCATTTAACTAGTGAAAACATATTCGATCAAAACAACAAAATCGCATTATAATCATCATAATGCTATACGTTTCACGTATTATAATCATTGCATTATTATCAAATTTATGCTCTTCAACCGAATACAAGCTTATTAACCTGTTAAGTATTTCATCTTTACGATTTATAAATGATTCTCTAACATCTTTGTTTCTATCGATGTATTAATAGTTTAAATCAATACAATTATTTTCTTTTCAAAAACAATCATAAAAAACATATTTTTGAAAAACGTTGAAAGCAGTTTCTAAATATATCCCCAAGCTATAGTATTTTCCATATTTTTATTTGTTACTCAAAATATTTTATAATCAACAAATTAAAACACTTAAAATTTGGAAATATTTGGTTTAAAGACATCAAATACTCCTATATTTGTGAATCTAACATCTTCCATGTTTTTTCTTGAAAAATAACCCATTTTGAACAAAAATGTTATTCTCTATTTAAAGTATTTATAGTGTTTCTTAGAAGAACGAGTTATTTTTACAAGAAAATAAAATTTATATTTTTGTCAAAATTAGGCCAAAAATTAATGAAAAGTTAGATTTCAACATTTGGGTTTTCAAAAGGTCATTTAATTAAATTACCCTAAATTTTGCTCATCATGTCTAGATTTCGTAAAGCGCTTAACCTTTAAAAAATGCAAGGTATAGGGAGGGAAGAAGTCTCGAATTTGAGTTTCAGTATGATAGTTTACTACATTGTAAAGCGTTTAGTTATAAAAATAATCTAAGATTTGTCTAAAATCAATTAATTATGTTTTTTTAGTCATTATGATAAGATTATGAAGATCATACTACAAATGGCAAAAAACAACTTGAGAGGTAGTTCAATTAGAGGTAACTCATTACATGAGGTTACCCACCGACCACTTTGCTTCGAGTCCTCTTGTGAGTCATCACACCCAACCGTTAACTTTAAGTACTGGGCACGAAAATAATATGAAAGGTAGTTCAATTGGTGTAAGATACTAGGGTGAGGTTATTCATTGACCACCGGTTTGAGTTCTTTCAAGATCATCGGTCACCCAACTGTTAACTTTAATTAATTAAGAATGGAAAAAATAACACGAGAGGTAATTCAATTGGTGTAACACAGTGGGATGGTGTTACCCACTGACCACTAATTCAAGTCATTTCAGGATCATTGGTCACCCATAAGTAATTAAGAATGGAAAAACAACACGAGATGTAGTTTAATTGGTGTAACACATTGAGATGAGATTACCCACTGACCACTGGTTTAGGTCATCTCAAGGCCACTGGTCACCAAATTGTTAACTTTAAGTAATTAGGAATGGAAAAACCACACGAGAAGTAGTTCAATTGGTGTAACTCATTGGGGTGAGGTTGTCCACTGACCATTGGTTTAAGTCCTTTAAAGACCACTGGTCATCAAACCGTTAACTTTAAGTAATTAAGAATGAAAAAACAACATGAGATAGCCCTAACTTCCATATAAATATATTGGGACAAGGTTAATCATTGACCATTAGTTTGAGTCCTCTTAAAGCTATTAATCACTGACCACAACTTTTAAGTAATTAAGAATTCAAAACAATGGTAGTTAGCTCAATTGTATAACACATCAGATAAGGCTAGTCAGCCATTTTAGCCATTAACCCGACTATTAACTTTATAATTAAGAATAGAAAACGGTATAAAAAGGGACTTTAATTGATGTACCACATTGGGATATTTACCCACCGCCCAGGCTTCTAAGTCTCTAAGGCCATTAGATCTTGAATTGAGGCTTGGAAAGGAAAGGAATAATACCTTACAGTTAAAGAAAAAAAGAAACCAAAAGAAAAGAGAAAACAAAACGTGTGTGACACAAAGTCTTTAGTGGGTGATGATAAGAAGTATTTGTCCATTTGTGGTGTGCTGTTTCAGTAATTTAGGGTGGGACTGGACTCTTTCTCCCCTATTGCCTGCCTCAAACCCTTCACCCCCATTTTGTGGGTCACTCGCCTTTATGGCTGGGCCCTTCCTACCCTTTCCCATTCTACCATTATTGTGTCCATTTAGGATATGGCACCACTGGCGGCCATCTTTTTTCTTATATATTATTCTCTCTCTCTTTCTCTTTTTCTTTTTTCTTTTTCATTTGACTATTAATTATTGAAGCAATGTAAAGAGTTGCCTAACACATGCTCTTTTTTTTTTTTTTTTGAATAATTGTTGTTTGTTGTATTATGCTGAGCCTGTCAATTTGTCAAATTTCTGTAAAAAAAAAAAAGGTACTTAAAACACTATTCAATTATTTGGCCTGAGTGAAGAATTTTTAACTGAAAAGCAACATCTTGATTTTCTTTTCTTTTATTTTCTTTTCTATAACTTCTTCCAGTTTCTCATCAAACAAACTAAGCACAAAGATAAAGTGTCCTTATTATATGTAGCAGTATTTTGTTGTTGCCCTCTTTACTCTTTTGGAGTCTCACAGAAATCATACACAGATTGAAATAAACTTGGTTGGAGATACTGTGCTGCTGGGGTGATCTTAGGGGCTCTCCTGTCCTGAGGATTCTGGGTCTTGATTTTGAGCTCTTGATCTGTTGAAGTTTTTGGTTTTTCTGGGAATTGGGCCATAAGGGTTTCATAGATTCAGTAAGTGTTACTTGGGTTTTCATTTCACATAAATCAAGGTAATTAAGCTTCCTTTTACTTGTAGTTTAGAACTGAAATTAGGATTTGATTTCCAAGAGAATTAGTTTTTTTCTGGGGAAGAGGGATTTGGTCTCTGAATTGGGTGTTTTTCTATTGGGTGAGGATGTGCTTATGAATCTAAGATTCAAGAAAATGATCTTTGTTGAGGCTTTCTGATTATTTTACTAGGAATTTGTTTCTGATCATGGAGAAACATTTTCTTAAAGCTAGGTATGATTTATGAACTTTGTATATGTATTTTAGTTCTGAATCTCAAAATTGGAATTGCAGGACAAGAAAGGTAACCTTTTTGTGGAGATTAAGAAAATTTTCTGTTAAATTTGTGGATGGTCATGGAGATACCTCCCAGTTCCCGGGGTGTGACCATGAAAAGCAGCAGAGCTATGGGTTAACTGAAAACAGAAAAGTTTTCGTGGTTATGGAGAAGCAGGAAGAGTTTCAGGATAGCAATGAGAGACAGCTAAGTTTTGTGGTGGCAGTGAGAGGAAGAAGGTGAAGGAGTCACCGGGAAAACGTGGTGATTCGAACCTTCATTTAGCTGCTCGAGCAGGGAATTTATCTAGGGTTAAAGAGATTATTGAAAAGTGTGATAGTAGTGAATTGAATGTTTTATTATCAAAGCAGAACCAGGAGGGAGAGACCCCGCTTTATGTGGCCGCCGAAAACGGCCATGCCTGTGTTGTTAGCAAGCTTTTGGAGAATAGACTTAAACCGCTTCTTATCACAGCCACAATGGCTATGATACATTCTATGTCGCCACAAAGCAGGTCACCTGGTAAGAAATCGATCTTCCATTCTTATCGTATTAATTAATGCCTATTCAGCATTTAGCAAAAATATAGTCCTTGAAGAAATTTTGGATTTGTATAGGGAAATAAGCTGAAATTATTGGATTATTCTTGGTATGTTGTAAAATTCACTTGTAAGATGGTTTACTATAATATAATCACAACATTATGTTTTTTTTTTTTTTTTTTTTTTTTATGATTTTGTTTTCCATTGAAATGATTGGTGCTTTGTTGATTTCTCTTTCGTTGTTCTTCAATTTTGGTGATATCCTGAGTCGGGATTTACACGCTACTTTGGATCTGAAGGCATGCGTTTGATTTTCCATGTTGTTCGAAAGAAAAACTTATCAACTTAAGTAGAGTTTCAGTAGAAGAGAAAAGAGGGTTTTTGCAGAGACATGAAAAAGCAGATCGACCTCAGCTTGTCGTTTGTCTAAAACATTTTAGAATGTTTTCCTTTTTTCCTAGAATATGCACTTGTCCTCTTTTTCTGTTCGGAGAAAGATAAAATGGTGATGCGATTTCGTCTTTGTTGAGGTTGAATCATTTTTATCTTTGTCTCTGGCCCTTTCTCTGGAACATTCTTCCCGTTTATAAACTGAATAGCTGGAGACGTGTCACCTGTTTAGTGAATATTTCCTAATCAAAATGATTCTCTCAAAACAGAAAAGGCTGTGTTCATCAGGAAATATGATTTCTGTGTTAAAAGAGAAAACAGAAATTTGTTGTTCGGGTACTTTGTTCCACTTTGATGTTCGCTTGTAAATTCCTGATTTGCTTTGTGTTTTCTCATTTTGGAACAATGAGGACCTAATATCATATGGGTTGGGTTCTCCTCTCTCTCTCGTTCTCTCTCTTCTATCCTTTTGCATTTTATTTTTTTCGTAATCTGAGCTATCAATGAAACCAATATCCATGAATACACGCATTGTTTTTCTCTTTTATCCAATCAGTTTATTGATGATTAGTCGTTCTTGTTGGTTTATCTTTGCAGGTCGTATTTGCCATTTAGGTTTTTATCAAATTACGTTGATAAAAGCCTAACATGTTTAGGAAAATCTTGATGATATGCTGTTCTTTTCTATTGACGAACAAAAATTTTGATTTTCTTTTCAATGATAATGCAGGAGTGTTGGAAAGGGAACTTTGGTTTTCCCCAGCAGTCATGACCTGCAGATTCATCCAATTCAACTGCCTTACACACAGCTGCTGCTCAGGGGCACATAGATGTGGTTCACCTCCTTCTTGAATCCGACCCAAACCTTGCTAAGATAGCCCGAAACAATGGAAAGACTGTCCTCCACTCAGCAGCGAGAATGGGGCACTTGGAAGTTTTAAAGGCGCTAGTAAGCAAGGATCCGAGCATCGTCTTTAGGACTGATAAGAAAGGTCAAACTGCGCTTCACATGGCTGTGAAAGGGCAAAATGTGGAGATTGTGCTTGCATTGCTTAAACCCGACCCTTCGGTTATGAGTTTGGAAGACAACAAGGGTAATACAGCTTTACATATTGCGACCAGAAAAGGTCGTGGTCAGGTATTTCCCGTTTCTTTTCATGCATGTTCGTACTACGACAGATCTTGCCAATCATGTTCATATTATGACTAATTCCAGGTTTTGATGTTCATAACATCTAAATATTTATAACGCGCTGCTGTTGGTTGAATGTATGAAATCTAAATTGATATCACCGCATAGTTTGTGTGCACCTAGAAAGAAACATTTTTTTTCCGTCGTTTTTTTTGGGCGTCCTAAGTTGGCATCGTTCTCAACTATGGCTGCAAGTTGAAATATTGGTCTCCGACCTAAACTTCAGGTTAAACTTCAGATCAACCGGGTTGAGTCTGTAAATGAAAACTAATTAAAGTCCAAAAGACCATGATTCCGTTTGCATTAGACTTGTGATGTTGTATTTGTTCGTGAAGATTTCTTCATTAATGTCGACATGATTAGTTACAGAGCCTGGTACTTATTGAGGGTTTGGGTTGAGGAAGGTACCATTCTATGTCCTTGTTCTTTGATGCAGAATTGGGGCGGAGGGGAGGAGATAATCCCTTTCCTCTATCGGCATCTGCAATCGTTAGTGTCCACATTTATCGATTTTTTGACTTGCAATCGTTCATAGTAATGATCGTATAAAATGTTTTTATTTTGTGCTACTAGGTCTTTGCCAAAGGGACGCATTTTGTTTCTTAATTCCCGCTGATTATTTCTATGACATTGCATATTGAATTCCCTTTGGGGCTAATAGTTTTCATTTTTCATCTTTCTGCTAAACAGGATGTATTGAACTCATAATTCATTAGATACTTTTTATGAATGTCGACTAAGTATTGTAAGTAAATTGCTCCCGGTTGTTCAATCATTTGATAACCAGAGTCATCTGATAATAGAATTTGATTAACCCTTTTTTTTTGGTTTGATATGAATATCATGTCTTTAACACAATATATCGTATAATCTTCGAATCATAATCAAATAAAACTATACGTTACTTTAAATTAGGAATCAAAAGATAGAAGAGTTTTATTTTTTCAAGATGACTAGATGGGATTCATCCTGAAACTTTATATGGCTGTTTGGCTTTTACTCTGTTCTGAAACTGGGTTTTATTCTTTGCAGATTGTGCAATGTTTATTGTCTGTTGAGGGTATAAAAATGAACGCAACAAACAAGGCCGGAGAAACCGCATTAGATATCGCGGAAAAGTTCGGACCTCAAGAAATCGCGTCCATTTTAAGGGAAGCAGGAGCTACCAATTCTGCAGGACATGGAAAGCCCCCAAATGCAGTAAAACAACTGAAGCAGACGGTCAGTGACATCAAACATGATGTCCAGTCCCAACTCCAGCAGACCCGACAAACCGGCGTCAAGGTCCAGAACATCGCGAAGAGGCTGAAAAAGCTTCATATAAGCGGTCTCAACAATGCTATCAACTCAGCAACTGTCGTTGCGGTTCTCATTGCCACTGTCGCGTTCGCGGCCATCTTCACTGTCCCCGGCCAGTACGTTGAGGAAAAAACAGAAGGAACTTCACTTGGGCAAGCTCACATCGCCAGAAAAGCCGCTTTCCTCATCTTCTTCGTGTTTGACAGCATGGCGTTGTTCATCTCCCTGGCTGTTGTCGTCGTCCAGACGTCCGTGGTCGTGATCGAACAGAAGGCGAAGAAGCAGCTCGTCTTTGTGATAAACAAGTTGATGTGGATGGCTTGCCTATTCATTTCGGTTGCCTTCATTTCCCTGACTTACATCGTGGTTGGCTCTCACGCGAGGTGGTTAGCTGTGTATGCGACGGTTCTTGGCAGTGTGATCATGCTCACGACGATCGGCTCCATGTGCTACTGTGTCATCTTGAACAGAATCGAGGAGTCGAAGAATAGGAGCATCAGGAAAGCTGAAAGCCGGTCTCGTTCGCTCTCCATGTCTGTGGCGCCATCAGAGTCAGAGCTCCTCCAGAACGAGTATAAAAGGATGTATGCACTCTAAGAAGATGAAAAATGTATATATCTAATAGTAAGTTTACCTCAATCCAACCAGCTAAACTCAAACTGAGCTTCATCACCTGCAGACTATGAAGAGATGAAACAGGTAATTGCTTCAGGAATTCGAATGAGAAGGTATTTAGAGGATTTCACCTTATTATCGTCTGTTCTAATTATTAGGAACTTTTCATATGAGGGTTCAAAATTTGATGGCTTTATTACCAGGATAGCTCACAAAATTGATTGAAAATCAAGAACAGAGAACAGAGAACAGGACAGGTTTTATATAGGTGATGTTTTTCTTGTATCTGTATCCTGAGTTTTCATACATAAATCCAGTTGTGATGTAATGACATATTATGTTTATAAATGCCATACAGCATCTTTGCGCTCTGGTTCTCCTTACCTACTTTTTTCTGGTGCCAGCTTTGAATTCTGATGTAGTAAATTATACTTCGAGGCTTGACAGGAACCCTTTCATTCCCTATGCCTTACTTTTCTGAACGTTGAGTGCTCTATTTTGGCATGATGGGCTCCTTCTTACCTTTTTTCTTTACAGTTAATCATTTTAGTTATAATGTAGTAAATTGTTTTTATTGGGACTTGAACCCCGAGACCACTTCCCTCTCCATGTCCTTGCCTTTCGAAATGTTAAGCATTCTACCACATAGCTTGGCATGATTAGCTCCTTCTTACCTACTTTTATTTTGATTAGAACATTTTGATTCTGATATTGTAAGCTTTGTTTTTCTTGGGGCTGAGGCTTCCGAGGCACTACTCGCCGTATGTTTTCTTGCTTTTAAACGTTGAACTTGGCTTTCTGCGTAGAGCAGCGCGATAAACTTGCTTTATTTTTTATTTTTTTTTATTTTTGTTTTTGCAGTTCGCAGCTTTGGTTATAATATAGTAAATTGTGCTGTCGATATCTTTTCTTGACTTTTAACACCCAATTGATTAGAGCACAGAGAAAGGGGACAAAATTCTTCCTTTTTCTAATCCAATTCGTACTTTGAGAAAATATTGTAACAAACTCTTGGACTTTTATCAATTATATATGTTGTAGTTTTATGCTATTGACAATAGGGAAGTCAAGTCAAAAGAGGCACACTTATCCTTCTAGAAGAGTAGAACTAAAAAATCTTAGCTTTTGTCCCAAAATAATATTTTTCAAAATAAATTCTCAAATTAACATGTGTTTTAAAATAAGCTCAAATTAAGTCTTATCAGGACACCAAAACCGTATCACGACTACGACTTTAAATTTTTTTCAAAATTAAAAGTTAAAATTAAACCATTATCACATCTACTGGATTAAAATTTTTTAAAAACCAAGAGTATAGAACAATGGACTCGTTGTTGAACCTAGACTTCACCCAGATTGCAAAATTGACAATGTTTGGAAGAGTAAACTGCCAACGATTTAAACCCATATTTATTAATCTAATACAACAGCAACAGGAGAGCTATTTAGCTCCATGTTCTTCTTCCCTCTACCTCCTTACAGACACAAAAAAAAAGAAAAAAAAGAAAAACTGACACCAAGATTGAATAACAGTAAGGCATTGTTTTTACCAGTTAGAAAACCTTCCACATTACTTGTGCTGTTTTTTCATATTCCTTTCTTTCTTTCTTTCTATATTCTTGAACAAAGTCTGTCCAAGAAAATTACAATGTGCTTCGACTAGAAAACTCTTAGAAACAGAAGAAGAAGAAGAAGAATTTGAAAAAGTTTTCACCTGATCATGACAAAATGTTGAAGGGATGGTGATAACAGCCAGCCTCCATGGTATTTACATTAAGATGCATGTTGATTGATGACTACTTCCAGAAGAGGAAATCACTGCTTCTACTGCCTAAGAACTCTACTCTTTGTTTCACGGGCTATGCAGATACCGGTGATCGTCGTGGGCGTCGGAGGAGCTGCTGCTGCTGAGCTGCCGGAACTCGGACCGGTTGATGGAGCTTCCTCCATGGATTTTCTTGGAGCTTTTCGATTTTGAGTCTATCCGAGTTGGCCTAGGAGCAGTGAAGGTATGGCGGACACTGACTCGGTGAGTTTTCGTCTGGTTTGATCGACTTCCTCTGATATTCACCATTAAAACTACTTCCTTATCACGGGTGTCTTCAGACCACCAGTTCTGGGGGATGCCGTCGGCTGAGTCGTCCTGTGTCTGGTGCTCTTCGTGTCGAACGGAAACCTCCTCCAACTGCTCTGGTTTGATTATGCCTGCTGCTGGTGTGACCTGGTTTAACCATAATATCAATATAAATAAGCTTGTTTCAAAGGAAGATTGCTTTCTTCACCGGGGTAGTGGCATGGATCCCATATCGTGAAATTGGCAGAGGGTAATTTGAGCCTTTGGAGTTTTCCAATTATTGAAGTCGGCCTTTAAGCTGTAGTTCTTCAGCACAGATCATTATTGGTGCTTTCATTGAGAGCCGATGTGTGGTGGGAAAGGGCAACCTAGTGCCCCAAAAAAGGGTTCGCAGGGAAAGTCATCTAGAGTGTGAGTAATTCACGAACGTCCGACTTCTCTAATGGGTGGGTAATGATACGATCCCACATCGCTACACGCCACTAAGGAAATGCAGATTTAACCTCAGAGGCTCTCCCACCTATCGACCGATATTTGGTGCTAGGACTCCTATCGGGCTTCGGGGTACTAATACTTAAATGATCCACGAAGATTAAGTTTGCTTGAAGATTAAGCTCCTCACAGACTAGCGATATGATCTCATACTCGCTTCATACGAAATCACGAGCCGACACTTAAGTCAGATGTTTCTCCCACTCCATCAAGTCGGGTCTTTCTATTGAACTTTCTGTACTGGAGTAATTTACATGGTATTTCACCGGTAGTCGGTACATAACGGGAAAGGGCTACTTGGTGTCCCAAAGAGAGCAACCGCTCGAAAAGCTATACAGAATGTTCTATCTGACGTCCACTTCTTAGGGGTGGGCAATGATATGATCCCATATCGGTTCCACATGAAATTATAGATTGACACTTAAGCTTGAGAGGTTCTCCCATCTATCAAACCAGTCTTTTGAATCGGGCTTTCCTATTGGGCTTGGGTACACATAGCGTGAAAGGGCTATTTAGAAAATGCCACCGTGCCTCAAGAAGTAATCTGTGCGAAAGCTATTTATAAGGTAAACGTCCACGACGTCTCGGCTCTAGAAGGGCAATGACACAATCTCACATGAAATTGTGGGAACCTCCCATTTACCAGACCGATCTTTTAGGTTTGATTATCTTATTGGACTTGGATACCTATCGGCTAGTATACGAAACTCAAAAGTTTTAAAGTAAAGAAGCAAGGAATGTTATACATACCTCAAGCCATCTAGGAAAGCCATAGGACCCCCTCGGACGTTGATCAGATCCTTGTCCTTCCTCCTTAACTGCTGACAACCCTTCACAAATGATCTGAAACACAGCATTATCCTTCACACATTTGTTGCTGATTTTCAGAACTGCCGTCTCCTGGTTTTGAAGGCTAATGCCATTAGAGCTAACAATGGTTTCCGGAACACGACGATATTCTTCAAGAACAGTTCTGATCTTCTCCGATCTGAATATCTCTCCAAACTCTTGTCTCCTTACTGATCTATCCACGTGAGCGATATCAACACTGAATTTACAACGCACAGGCTTGTGATCGCTATCAGTCACCTCCATGCGCTTCATACCTGTTCAAATGGGGAACAATCTGTTCGTCTCAAAAAAAAACAACAATAGAACAAAGACAGTTCCAGGAAGGAAGAGGAGTTTTTTGTCATGCACGTAATATTGTATTTTCTTAGAAAAAATTACCAAAATAGGTTGAAAAACAACCTAAAGTGTCTAGGCTACGTGGATGACATCTCAATAAAACCATAGTAATTGATTATGGTTTTGAAACGGTTATAAATTTAAATGTAAAACCTCTATCACTGATTTCGGTTTTAACCTAAAAAAAGTTTCAAAACCGTAGTCAGTTACTCCGATTTTGTTGAGATGTCAAAAGAGAAAAATTAATAGTGATTCATCCTAGCAAGAATTACGCTTTAACTTAAAAGCGCTTTTAAAATGTAGTCATCATTTAATTTCTTTAAATTTAAATGGAAAGAAATATTTTGTTAAAAGACAACAAATAATGCAAGAATTGTGAGTCTAACTTATCCCATGTTTTTCTTGAAAAATAACATTTTTTGGACAAAAATACCCATTTTCATTTCATGTATTTATATTATTCCTTAAAAGAAGTGATTACTTTTGCAAGAAAATAAGGAGGGTATTTTTGTCAAAATCATGTCAAAAATTGATAAGGGGTATCCGAAATTGGATTTTCGAAAAGTCTTTTAATCAAATCACTAAAATGTAAAACCGTAGTCATTGACTATAGTTATAACTTAAAAAAAGATTCGACTACGATTTTACTAAGATGTAATCCATGTGATCCTAACGCACTAGTTTGGGTATTTGTTTGCTTTTTAAACTATTTTAATAATTTAAAAAAGAAATATAATATTACGAGACAAAACTCCAGGAAAAGCTCTTGAGGTTAAAAACATACTGTAGAATTGAAGCAACTACAGGGCATTCTAAACTGCACTCCCCCGTTGCAGAAGCTCTGTTGTCACGGTATAATATTCTGTCACACCAGGCAGGAATTCTCTTCTTCTCCCCTGAATCATAACCTGACAAAAAAGAAAAAAAGAAAGAAAGAAAAAAAAAAAAGTTAATATCTTTTCAAGTTTGTGTAGAGAAGCATGGTTCAAGTGTGAAGGCAGTAATTTTTTTTCTTTCTTTCTTCTCCTCAAAACGCTAGTTCCTTCTATTTTTTCTTTTCATCCTTGTTATAAAAGATGAATGGTTTTTTGGTCTTCTTTAATCTAAAATCACTCATCCCATCGTTCGTACTCTCAAATTTGAGTTTTTCTTTCAATAAAATGGTTTATTCCACCTTTATGACATAGGGAAAGAAGGGGTCCGGGTTGAGTCCTAGTGAGAAAAGTTTACTATATTATAACTATAAAATAAAATGTTTAGCTATCAAAAAAGCTTGCTTAAGTGAAAATTAAGCTTTCCCCACTAGGCTAGTATGCTCTAGTTCGGTAGAACATAGTAGGTTTGGCAAAATTTGACATAACTTGTAAACACGACATGATTTTTATGAGTTTAGATTGAATATAATCGTGTTTTGGTCAAATTTGTATTGACTCGCCCAACTTGTTTAATAACCGGGCTATATTTGTGTTAATCCACAAAACACGAATTTGACCCATATTGATTCGTTTAATTATTATGTTTAGTTAATATTTAACCTTATATATATATATATATATATGTTAGTATATATATATATATATATATATATTATATTTTATTAGTGTTAAATATCGATGA
Source organism: Tetrastigma voinierianum (assembly GCA_016808115.1). Taxonomy (NCBI): domain Eukaryota; kingdom Viridiplantae; phylum Streptophyta; class Magnoliopsida; order Vitales; family Vitaceae; genus Tetrastigma; species Tetrastigma voinierianum. Next base: position 143,399 of record JAEQBH010007421.1, on the reverse strand, counting down.
ATTAATTATAATTCATATTATTTTAAATTACCAAATTAATAAACGGGTTACATATGTTGTGTTACATGATTACTAATTGGGTTATATTTGAATTTGTTATTTCTAACCCGTTTATTTTTTCTTGTTAGAGATTCAGAATACAGAGATGTTCAGATCAGATAGAGAATACTAGGTATTCTAGGCATCTTAGGATTACCAATTATATACCTTAAGCCGTTTATTCTTGCTTGAACCTCAAATATTTTCAGCACTTTAGTTTCTAACAGACGTAACATATCGCTGTTCTGAATCGATAAAATTTCTAATTTAAAAAAAAAAAAAAAAATTATAGTAGTACCTGCTAAACCAGGCTGGTGCCTCTCAAATTTATAAGTAGGAGGGAATCTGATGAGTGCCTCTCTCATTCCCTGGAAAACCTTCCCTGCCTTCATCTCAGCCCTGAGCTGATCTTTTTCCCTAAGCCAATCAAAGCATCTTTGGAAACAAAATCTCTGGCTTCATCATAAGATATACTATGAAGCCTGTAATTAAAATCTCCAAGAAACACAACCATGTCTGCTTCTGACAGCTCTGGTTTCCCCTCATCTCCATTTCCAGCCTGTCAAGCAAAGATAAGCATATATAATTAATTAGTACCCATGGAGGGTATAAAAAGGTTCCAATAATTAAGGATGTGTTTGGTACGAGAGAATGAAGAGCGGGAAATGGAATATCTTGATATTCCATTTCTCCCTTGTTCTTATGTTTGGATAAGTTTTACAAGAATATATAGGAATGAAATCAAAAGTGTTTGGAGCCAAGACAAACTATTTCTTTTGAGAGATAAAATAACTTCAATATTTTACTTTTCATATCCGATATTTCTAACTTCTCTTAAGTTTAATTTCATTGATTCTTACAAAATAATTCACCAATAAATATTTGAAAATAGGTTATTTCATTAAAATAGAAAATTTAGGAAACATAAACACAAAGATAATCATCAAAAAATCTAAAATGATTAATTATATTTTTATTGGTTCTAAAATAAAGAAATTAATTAATTATATTCCTATTAATTCCGAAATAATAAAAATAACTTGACACTATATAAAAAAAATCAAAATTACCATTTTGTCCCTAATTTTATGTATATTTATTTTTACCTTTTTAATATCGACAAAAGTCAAATAAAATTTTATAAATGCTGGATAAGTTCCCATACTAAGTGTTCTTGACCTTTTATTTATAAAATTTTATAAATATAGATTGTATTTTATTATAATATGCTTCTCTCCACAATATTGTCAATTTGTAAAAAAACTACATAAGTTCATTATTTAAAATGAAATAAATTTACTTAAAATTATGCAATAGGGCATTATTGTCAATTGTATCTTTTTCATTCCAATTCCCGAATCATTACCATATAAGATTCTTAAACTAATCCAAGCAGTGATTCAGTGTGAGAAATAAAAATGAAAAGGAATTTTTAAGGAAAGACTATGTTATGGTATCAATTCAAGTATTTGAAAAATAAGGTCAAAATAATCTTGTTAATAAAAATCAATATTTGATAAAGATGGTTATAAGTGTTTGAGGTCTTAGTTTGCACTAAAGGGTTTCATAGATTGTACTGGTCGTCGTGGTTGTGCTCTCAATAGTTCACGTGACTTATATTTAAAGGGTACCATCTGAGCTTTTCTTGATCACTCTTTATTAAATGTTGAGCCGTTATCAAAATATATTTGAGCATCTTTGGTAAGCGAATAAGATTATTTAATTAAATCGTTTTGAAATGGTTTGAAATATTTCGTAACATTAGTGGCGATTTGAAATTTAGTTCATGAGGGACATATTGATAGACTTTAAATGGAAACATAGTGGTATAAGATTTTATTGATTCATGGGACATAATTAAGCGCGAGATTTCGAATACAACCGGCTACAAGTGAGAATTTATTTTGCAAAAGAAATTTGAGGCCCGGGCTAAGGCTAGGTCCGTCATTCTTTTTATTCTCATTTATGGTTCCGATGTACCAAACACAGCCTAGCCTAATAATAGTAAAATACGAATAAAGAAAAATGTACCATTTGTTGAACCATGGATATTTTGAACAGCCAGTTGTGGCATAGCTTTGGCGGTGAAGAGGAAAGGCAAGGCAGAAGAAGAAAGCAGGCAAAATAAATATGTGAGGAAGGCAAGAGACAAAGCCAAAAGAAGGGATTTCACCATACCTGCTGCATTGTTGAGCAGGTTTGATGACCGGCTAAAAACCATGTTCCGGTAGATATGGTCGAAATCGGCGTTCCGGCGATTCACCGCCTCCAAATGTGCAGCTAAATGACAGTTTACGAAGCACATTATCCGATCATATATTCGTAGCCTCAAACCTACGCCTCCCTGGAGTAATAAGAATTGATTCAATACAAGCACATGATATCTATCTATATAGATTTCTTCATCAAACAGTGATACCTTGTTACCGATTGCACGACCAAACCCGCATGGAACTGCTGAAGCATCGATGTCGCCGGCATGTGTTCTAAGGTTCTTTCTTACCCTAGATGAGGAAAAACCAACTCATAGCATAAGAGATGCATGGGAGGAAAATGGTACAAGTAGGGATGGGAGGAAGATGCCTTACCAATCTGTAGGTGACCTGAAGGTTTGGTTTGAAACCCGAAAAGTAATAGAGAAAGGAAATAAAATATTGAGGAGAATGATTTTCTTAATTTTGATTGGTTTCATTGTGGAAAATATAGAAGAAAATAAATTATAATTAAGATTTTTCGAAATTTTACATATTTTTAATTTTCTTAGTCTCAAACAAATAAAATGAGTTTTAAATAAATATATAGAATTAATTTATTGAGTTTAACCTATTTTTTTATTTTTCTTTAAATTTTCTTATCTTTCACTTTTCCTTCATATTTTTAATCTATTTTATTTTATTTTTATTACTTTTTAGGTTCTAAAAGAAGCATAAATATATTAAGGCTCCATTTGGAACCCAGAAAGAAATAAGAAAAAGAAAAGAAAATATTATAAAATGATTTTCTCAATATTTGGTTTATTAAATTTTACATAATTTTAAATGTTTTTTGTTCTCATATAATTAAGAGGCTAAATAAAATAAGTTTAGAACAAACAAATAAAATTAGTTTATTAAGTTTAAACATATTCTAATTTTCTCGTTATTTTCTTTCTTCGATACTTTTCAGATACTTTTCGGGTTACAAACAAAACCAAGCTCATAAATCACCAACACAAAAAATGAGTATAGATAATCTAGAAATCTTCCCTTCATTATAGGTACTTACCATATTGCTATGAGCAAGCCTGCCAGCTGTCTAGAGCCCATTCGCTCAAAGGTAGTTCCTTCATCTAAGCTCTTTCCTATTGTGTCCTGCCACCATTGCCCTATAGAACTCCCTTCAAGCCCAACCTATGATCACGACACTAAGTTAATTATCTTATTAACTTTGATTTCGTTATTTTATATTCTTCATTATTCTCTCTATAAATAACAGTACGCAAGTTTTTCCCAAAATCAACAAATATAAAAAACACCAACAAAAAGTTTTTAAGCAAAGAGGGTCTCTTAAAGTTTCTTTTGCCATAGGTTGAGTTAATTATCTGATTAACTTTGATTTCGTTATTTTTATGTTCTTAAATTCTTATTCTCATGTATAAAAGCTTTCATGGTTATATCATATATGCAAGTGGATGAATAAACAACGAAAGTGAAGTTTCTCCCAAAATCAACAATGTCAAAAACATCAACAAAAAGTTTTCAAGCAAAGATGGTCTCTTACGGTTTCTTGAATTCGTATTAGCATATATCATGAAAACGCATTTATAACAAGCAATTATGCAAGTTGATGAATAAATAACGAAAGTGAAGTTTCTACCAAAATCAGCAAAGTCAAAAAGCACCAACAAAAATTTTTTTAAGCAAAAGAGGGCTCTCTTACAATTTCTTTTATACAGACTAAGGACTAACTATCATATTAACTGAGATTTAGATTATCTTTGTGATGCTTAAATTCGTAATACCGTGCGTGAAAGCTTTTCGTAATTATAATAACATAATAGTATACAAGTTGATGAATAAACAACCAAAGCGAAGTACTTTCTCCCAAAATCAACAATGTCAAAAACACCAACACAAAGTTTTGGAAAAATTAGTATTTAAATCCTGAACTTTCAGGACTTTTGCGTTTAAATCCTAAATAAAAAGTTTGTTTTTTAAATATCGCAACTTTCATGAATTTTTCTTTCACATCCCAAATATTCATTTTAATTATAGTTTTAACATCAAAATGATGTCATTTCGTCGTACCATGTATTGTTGAGATATAAAAACAAAATTCATATAAGTTAATATACTTAAAAAGCAAACTTTTTGTCCATGAAAATTCAAGATTTCTTTGAAGAAAGAGGAGAGTCGCTTACGGTTTCTTTGGCTGCAGACATGGCCAGAAAACCAGCCCCCATCTCCACCTCTTGCAACCCAACAACAACAATGCATCAGTGGCTGCGGGAACTATGGCTTTTTAGTCCTTCAGGAGAAGCTCTCCCCTGCCCAACATTCCATGTCCCAATCAAGATCTTGAAGTTGTCCCGTCTGGTACACACCGGCTCCTTCGCCGCCAGCTCCGACCTCAACATCCCGTCGATCGGCCCCGGCGACGCGATGGTCCATCCCCGGATCCCGCCGTGAGTGGCCAAGCTGAAGATATAGTCAATCCCAGACGCCATTTTTATGACAGGGCTGCTGTGAGCCACCCACCCGGCCAGCAGGTTTCCGTCCAGGTCGAGCACTTGGACGGTCCCACTCAGGTATCCGACGTACACTCTCTCCCCGAACGAGCAGAAGCATTGAACTCCGGCAGGGTGGTGCTGGAAATCCTGGAGACGGTTTCCGTTTCCGTCCCACTGGACTATGAATCCGTTGGTGCAGCCGCTCCAAATAGTTCCGTCTGATGTTATAGTGAGGGCTTCGGTTCTTTTGTTGTCCTCCGTGAAGGCTCCTCCGGCTCCCTTAGCGACCCTGCGGACGGCGTCGGCGGCCCCCATTATGGCGTTGCGGGATCTTTGTAAGAATCCTCCGGACTTCTCCTTTTTCGATGTGGAAACGAACTTGACCTTCATCTCATCTTCAACCTGTTGGTCTGTGCCGGATTGCACGTCCACTCGGTTCTCTATCTGACCTTCCATGTTGAATACCTTCAGGAGCTCCCTCGTCCGAGCATCCCTGAGCAAAACACATTAGAGGACTTGTCAATGAACAAAAAATGCAACATCTATACACATTCCAACCCCAAAGAGAAGAATTTGGAGGAAAATTAATTTGATATGTTTATTTAAGCTCAATTTATTTGTTCTCATGAGAGGGATATATCATCCTTAAATATCTGTAAAATTTACTAAAATAACTTAAATATATAGAGAGGTTCCTATTACTTTATGGAAGGAACCTTAAGCTATATTTAGCTCACAGGAAAAAGAAAAAAATGCTAAAAAAATTATTTTCTTATATTTTGTTCCGTGGTAGAAGATATATAAGAAAAATCAAAATTTTTAAAATTTTAAATATTTTTTAAATTTCTTGATGCTTATATGTAAAGTAAACAAATAAAATGATTTGAATAAAACATGTAGAGTAATTTATTAAGTTTAAACTTTTTTTTTTCATTAAAATTATATATTTTTTTTTGCTTTTCAGCTCTATTATCTTCACTATTTTATTTTCTTAGTATTTTATGGTTTCTAAAGTGAGGCAATGTTAAGTGCCTCTCTCTTTATCTCATCTTGTTCTTTATAGCCAATTTTCTTCAAGTAAAGAGATTTTTTTTTAATTTTTGACATGAAATCATCCTTTTATGTCTCTTTCTATAATTTTTCTTTTTTCGGTAAAGAGGTTCTTACAAAAATCTAGATTTTTAATTTATTTATTTTTCATGTTTTTATTAACAACGTGTGGCGTGTGGTTTGTGTTATTTTGATCTGATTGTTTGGTTTTGCTAGTGCGTTCTGACGTTTTTAGCATGTGTGTGGTGATTCGAGATAAGCAAGGAATTTGATAAATTAAGAAGCATCGAATGTCGAATCGTGGTCGTCGACCAATTGTAAGTGGAATACGTATGCATTATAGTCGTTATATAATTATCGAATGTATAAGAACTTTAAGCGGAGTTAAATGCATTATTATTAACACAGATATTACGTTATCATACAGAGTTTTTAACAAATTTGATTTTATATTTCTATAGAATGTATTGCTAATTTGAATCAATAAAATTATTCTCCGTAAAAAAAAAAAACGTGAGGCGATGTTGAAAGTGGGAAAGTACCATATTGAGAAGGAGACAGCTGCAGCACACCATACTTTAGCCCTGACTTTATCTGAAACCAGACATTTGACATCTGAAGAAGATATATTACAGACACCATTGATAGTTACTTGGCTTCTGAGATCAATGAATGATCTCTCCACTAGTAGAGCAGCCATATGTCTTTCCTCTTGTGTTAAAGAAAGAGATTTTTCCATGGCTTCCCATGGCCAGATCTTTATAACACCGCCCTCAGAACCTGACCATAAATCCCCTGAATGACAAAAAGACAGGATGAAAACATCATATTGGAGAGCCATATGATTAGGAACAGTGACCCAATGTTTTAAAAACCGGATCAATGATTGAAACGAAAAATTTATCGATTCATGGTTGAAGGGTCGAACCGGATTAAATTACGACTGGATCCGGTTTTTAAAACACCATCTAAAATGAAGCATGGTTTATGATGCAATTGTATCATATATATACATTTGAATGAAAAGAAAAAGATGATGCAGTTATCATTCTATGATATGCAAATCTTCAAGCTAATGTTGCTCAATGATAGGAATATGTTCAAGAAACAAACAGCGAAAAGGGTGCTCTTCATCTTTTCCTTCACCCATCTTAGAAGGAAGAGAAAATAAACAGTACAAAATCAGCCCACAAAACAGAGAAAAAAAAAAGAACCAAAAAGGAGAAATTTAATTGAATTTGAATTCCCAGTTATCAGTTAGTTCAGATGATGAGATACTGATCATTACCGTATTCTTTCTTAAAAATCACATTCTTGGTTGTCCAGGAAGCTAAGGTATATAATATTTTAAAGTTAAAATCGCAGTGGTATTTCACGGGTTTCAATTTTTCAAATTAAATTATAATGTTGACTATGGTTTTAGCACTAATTTAGGGTTTTTTCACGTTTAGCCCTACTAGATTAGTATTTTTATTTTAAAAGTATTTTGCCGGTTAGGCATAATTGCAACAATTTTGTCTCAAAATAATACTTTAAAAAAAAAAACATCACTATAATATGTTTTTGAAAATAATATCCAAACAAATTAGCAAAAGCTACGGTTTTTAACTTAAAAAAATTAAAATCGTAGTCATGTGCGGTTTTGGCCGAGAGCATGAGTATGAGCATGTCTTTCAAAACTTATTATATTAGTATATTTTTTTTAAAATATATATTATTTTGGGACAAAACCCTAATTGCAATTGCGCAAACAGACTCCTTCATTTTTGTTCCCAAATTTATGAAAAAAATGAAAAAAAAGAAAAAAAAAAAAGGGAGATAGTTGTGGGAAAAAGTAGAAGGAGGCAGGGGGAATACCATAAGATGATATAGTCAAGCAGAAAACAGGTCCCCTATGCGCCTGCCATGACAAACCCTCCTTGAAAGGAGAATCCTCCAGAGTCTGATCCATTTTCCATGACCTGATTTTCCCATCCTTGTGGCCGCTCCAAACCAGCCTGTTCGCTGGGTCAACCATCAAACACATGGTCGGCGATGTGTTGACCGACTCGAAAAACGGCGCCGCGTCTTCGTCTCCTCGCCGGATTCTGCCGCCGACTCCCCAACCAGGCTCATAAGCATCCGCCGTGTTCCAAACCCTAACCCCACCCTCCTGCCCAGCCCACAGCTGTGTATCCGTACAAGCGATGGTTCTAAGGAATTTCCCGACCTGAGTCTCCCGGAGAGGGTGAGGCCTCAGCTCCAGGCACGGCGGCCGCCCTGGGTGGACTCCGGCGCGGACGGGGACCTTGAAGATGCCCACGCCGCCGCCGCTGCCGATGAACTCGGCGAGGGAAGGGCGGGACTCCTCGGGGGAGTCGGTGCAGAGGTTTTGGTCTAGGCGGTGGGAGAGGTACTCGCCGGCGCCGGAGGAGAAGCTTCCGGCCTTGGGGGCGGAAGCCGGCGGCGGCGGAGTGAGGGTAGAAGTCATCGTCGGAGGAGTCGTGGTTGTTGTAGTACCGCTCGATGTTTTTGGGGATGCGGTCTTCGTCGAGGCTGTGCTTGCGGACCTGGTGCTGGCGCTTCTGGCCGCTGCCGGTGCGGAGCTGCTGGCTGTAAGAGTGGGACTTCCGGCGGGCGGCGGAGGAGCTGAGGGCGGCCAAGGCGTCGCGTTCGTCGTCTTCGATGTCGCAAACCGTAATTGGTGGGGAAAGAGAGAGAGGAGGAGAGAGAGATTGAGAAATCAGAAAAACTCCAAAAATTCAGAATCCAAAAGAAAACTAGAGAAAGAGAGAAAGTGGGAAGGGGGGGAATGGTGATCCGAAACAAAAGGGCGGAAACATTGTTTCATGGGGACTCCTCACTTTCCGGACCTGCAAATCAGCGTTTCTTTTCATGCATGGGATTCTTCTACGTACCTCATATTAACTGCCTGCCCTCCCCATCCATGCATGCATACCACCATTTTTCAACCAATGCATATATAATATAATAACGAGAGAAAAATAAACTCCATAAAATAGGAAATAGGCATCCATAGCAAACACATTGAGTAGCATAAATTGGTTTATTAATATATATATAATTTTTTTTTGAGAATTTATATATATTTATTTGATTCATAATTTTTTTGTAAAAATATAATAAAAGTAATATAATATAATTTAATAATCATATGAGTTTACCTATAGGACATGGCTCATTAGTTAAAGGTTAGACATGATATAGGGAAGGGATCAAATTCCGAGTCTTTATGAGAGCAGAAAACTACAACGTTTTATCATAATACTAGAATGTTATATCAACACAACACAAAATTAATCTCACTAGTTCGGATATTTAAACAAAAAGAGGATGTTTACACTAAAAATGAATTTTTTGGTTTAAATGGTATTTGATTAATTATTCGGCCCAAAGGGTAGTGGAATAGGTCGAATTAAGCTCAGGCAAGCCCGGCCAAATCGAAACTACAAGTTGTTTATATAAGTTCTTAGAGTCTAGGATCGTCGCATGAGCACAGTAACAAATCCTGCGAAACAAGCGAGGTACGAGCAGTAATGATGTGTACGTGGCTCTTCGGCAGCTTAAGTTAGAAGAGATGGAAATTCACGAAAACGTCAGTCTTGTAGGCGTATATTTTCACCTACCTCAGTTAATCGTTGCTTCCCTTATTTATGAAGAAGGATGATGATCCTCTATTTCTGGAGAGTGGGTGATTAGTCCTCGAAATGGAAGGGAGGCATGCGCTTGCCTGCCTTGATCGTTTTCCTTTTGGATAACCCAGTCGTCAGTCTTGGCAGAAGATGAGTTATTAAATCTTATGGGTGTAGTTACGATATGAGGTTTGTGAAACAATTGTTCTTAAAATTGCAAGGCTTGCAAGGCGACTGAAAGTTGGCATATACGTAAGTGAAGAATTGGCGTGCAGAACCTTCTTTGTGTCGGATAGCCATGCATTTGGAGCTTGGAGCTGGGCTCCTTGTTCGTGTTGGGATACTTGGGCCTCTTTTGGGCTTTGCCCCTTTTGGGCCTTCTAAATGGGATCTTTGAATTAACCATAGTACCTCTAAACCTTTTCATTTTAAATTTGGGGAGTTCGATCTTCCCCGGTTGGAAAAATACTATGTTCAAGCACAGTTATCGTCGAGGAAACGAGAGTCGTTAATACTAGCGTGTTCAAGCGTGCACGTTTCGAGGAGTTTAATTTCTATATTTGGTATATCGCATTTAGTGCGGCACCGAGATTCCCGGTTTGTAACCTCATAAAAGTACGCGAGGAACAATGGCGTTATTTTCTCCTTGGTACGGTTTCGAGTTTTGGTGAATCTGTACTGACTAGACCTTTGGTGGATCTTTGCTAACTCAAGACTTCCGAGGTACTCTTAATTTGATGATGTTAATGGCTTGGATCGATATACACATGGAAATCTTGGGGCATGCTAATTCTGTTGGAGGGTATTTTCAGGCGCCACCATTTCCCTTGGATGGTTCGAAAACTCGGATGGAGAGCGCCCCTTTTGATGGAATTTTATATCTCCATGTTCAGTGATAAGCACCCTTGTATGCCCCTCTGTTTTGGCACCGCTGTAATCATACTACCAGAGGCGGTCGGGGCTTTTTCTTTTCTCTCTTGGCCTCTTTTTCAACTTTTTCTTCTTTCTTAGGCTCAGTTTTCAGCCCGGATGGGTTATGTAATTGTGAACGCCATTTGGTGCAATTAATGCAATTGTGTTTCTAGAAATTTGTTATGTTTTATCTCAACTGATTATTATGCTTGGCTAACCGATGACCAATTGTGGACTAACTTCTTGGGACAAGGGTGATGGAGTTTGATGAACTTAAGAATGGGTTGGCCATATGAATCACGATTGGACTAACGGTAGAGCGGTGTCTCGGCCCATCGAGAGGTGCGAGTGAAGGGCCTAACAGGGCCCGTAGGCTGGGCCCATGCTGATCGTGCGATAGCGAATGAAGCGTTGTCGAGGTGGTGTTTGAAAAGGCGTGGTGTGGTGCATTTAATGCTCCGTAGAAGCTACCGCATATATACTTAGGGAGTCATGATTGGATTTTACTCCCTCCCATCACGTCTACACCATCTTCTTGTTTCCTTTCCGCTTAAGATTTCATGTTGATACTTCTGCATAGGTTGTGTTTTCTGATTAGTTGTTTTAGGTGTTGTCTTACTTATCTCGGGTAAGCCTTGTTTTTTGTTAAAATTACGTTAGATTCAGTCAGCCAGAAGCATGTGTCCGTGACGAGGCCGGCCTGGGTGTTTCTAGACAAGCCGGGCGAGGGAGGGGGGGGGTGTTTCCTACTGGCTTTAGTGAGTTCATGCGTGTTATTGCGGCCCTTTTACCCGTTTGGTATCACCGTGGAGCCCGACTCCCCTCCCTCCCGAATCCTTTTTAGTTGTTGTCTGCTTGGGTATGGGCGAGGTTGAAGAAACTGCTGGTCGGGGTTGGGCCTGGGAGAGGGCTGTGGGATACGCCTTCTGCTGACGGCATCATTTCTTCTCTATCTCTTGAGGGGTGGGGTCTTATTTGCCATTCGCTTGCAATATGATATAAATTGTCGGATGATGCAGCCACGTCCATCGTCGATGAAGAAGACAGTGCAGTGTATTTTACTAGGGAACAACTAGCAGTCGGGCTTCGCTTCCTCGTTTCGTCTCTAATCAAACAATTCCTACATTTCTTCGAAGCGCCGCCTGCTCTTGTCCATCCGAATATTATTCGGATCTTGAACGGATGTAGCGTATTGAACCTTCTTTGCCAACTGCACATTTCGTTGGTAGAGGTTTTCTTTATTTATATATTGAAGCTAGCGCATAGAGGCCGACTATCCTTGTTAGTCTGAGCCCTGATTTGCGAGTTATTCTGAGGACTTCTCGGTTGCTGAGTTTGGGCGAAGGCGTGATCTTAGTCGGAAGGGTAGTGGTATGAGACCAGGGCTCTCGGAGCCTTCATTCACTTTGAACCCGAGTGTTGTTCCAGGTGTGTTTAAGTTGTGGGGTTTGTATGTCGTTTTATCCTTCATATTTTCTTAATAAACCACATTTTACTTGCAGGAAGCGGAGGCTTTGTGATGGTGGGTGGAAGCGGGGTTAGAGAACGTTCGAGAAGCTCTTAAGAGATTTTTGAGCGGAAAGACATCCACGAAATTCTCTTAGCGTGAAGAATCTTCGTGAGTTGAGTCATGATCTCTCCGCATGTGCAATGACCAGTTGTTCCTGTACTCTTCCGCATAAATAGTGGAGGGTGAGCGTGCGTTGTGCGGACCTCCGGCTTTGAGTCGGCGATTCGTCTTTAGCCCAAACTTTTGAGGCTGGGGTGGTTGGTCGGGAATTGGTGATCAGTCTTCGGCCTGAGCAGCCTTCTTTGGCTAGAGAGGATTCTGATCCTGCCCCCCAAGCATCTAAGGGGGTTGATAGGGGCAGGCGTCACGGGCACCTTTCTTTTTCGAAAAAGGATTCCTGTCCTGCCTCTCGAGCATCCAGGAAGGGAAGGTGGGTGCTTGAACGGTGAAGAGCGCCTGGCACGGGGGTGGAAGATTTTATCCCTTGGGTTGCCCCGTGTCTGGCCTCGCCGAGGCTGGCGAAGAGGAAGAAAGAGAGGAGGGGCGAGATGTGGAGGCCTCGTTCATAGCCCGGCCTTGCGAACCTGAAGCAGGTGCCGGTTCAGCGGGCGACCAATTAGCTCCCAGGTGGTTGAGTGAAGGCTGATGACGCAATCGGCAGGGTTACGTGGAGTGGCCGGTGGTTGTCGTGGATTCTCCTGAGATGAGCTTTCATAGCCAATTAGCTTTTGAGACCGTGCCCACGGAAGATTTAGGAGAGGCCCCTAGAACTCATGAGGAAGTCCGGGAAGGTGTTCCTTCGGGGCGGATACTAGCCCTACGGATAAAGCTGCATCTTCCCGGCACAGGCGTAGTGAGTAGCCGCGTCGGTACATGCGTATTCTTATGTTCCTTGTGGGGCTGAGCTCCTGCCGAGAAGTATCGGCTCCCCGGGCCGAAGTGCACCTGGGGAGATTATCGATCATTGGAAGGCATTCAACCGGCGAATCCTTGCGCATATTTGGAAAGTCCCATGCAGTGAATAAACGGATCATAGGTTGAGAGTGCGGTAGGGAAGAGTGAAAAATTTGCTGTTTCGATCCCTGCCTACTCTTGTAAGGAAGATCTCAAGCAGGCGGTCGAAGATGACATGCTTATACGCAAACCACAACTGTCCGGTCGGCGGAGGCTGTGCGGTCTAGCGCTACGCATTAGTCACAGTATCATTGCGAGTTAATGTTTTTGCTCTAATGCATCCTTTGCGGGTTGTCATTATCAGAGACATGACCTGCATCAAGAGTTTCGAGACTCGGATTTAAGGGATGCGAGGAGGCAGGATCAAATATCGGTAAGCTCACGGATATATCGGTAATTGGATTTTAAGGAAATATCAGTAAAATATCGATGGATATTTTTACAAAAATATCGGTTCAATTAAATTTTTTCATATTTTAATTATATAGATGATGAAAAATGATTCATATCTTAATTAAGGTAGATTAAAAATCAAATGGATTAGTAATTATTAAATTAAATATGTTATATTGTATTATTCATATATTATTATGTTAAAGAAGATATTATTTCTTTATTTTTGTTATTATTATAAATATTATGAATAATGGAGATTAAAATATTATATATTATAATTTAGTACAAAAATAAGATAGTATTTTATTTCTTTCCTTTTCAAATTAATATTTGATTTAAAAAATATTATAGTTATAATGTAAATAAAAATAAAATAAAAAAAATATTATCAAGGGATTATGAACAAATAAATAATAGAGAATATAAAAATGTTTGCATTATATATAATAAGTATAACAATGGCTTGGTGGTTAGGTGCACTTTTAGGCATTTTGGGTGGAGTTCAGAAACCCTTCAGAAGCATTTTTTCATATTTTTTGGAGCGAGAAAAAATCGGGAAAAATCGGGTATAATCGGGAAATTTCGATTGGAGATATCTTATCGATCCATAGATAACCACAATTACGCGATATTGGCGAAATTTGAAAATTTTGTTACTAACGGAGAGGTTGCGACTTTATGCGATCGGTTGCCTCGACCTGCCGGGCGTGGTACCTCTGGTGGCGATAAGCTCTGCGGGGAGAATGAAGTCGAGAAGAAATCTTGAAAAGAAAATGGCTCGAGCTTCTGAGAGAGGATCAACGCAAGTGGCGTGCCTTGATGGCGCATGGATCTTGTGCGGAAGGAACCTTGAGTGAAGGTGGAATGCAGATTGGCGGGGTCCAATGCTCAGCGTTTGTAGGAAGCTAGCTGACGGCTGTGGTCTGAGTCGGCAAAGCAGTCTCTCTGTCCCCAGAATTTGGGGCTTATGGGGATGGAAGTGTACGTTATCGGGTAGAGGCCCTTAAAGAGAAAAAGGCTATAGAGGAGGCTTACGAGGAGGGCTTTGACGTAATCTTTAACTATGGGTATGGCTGCTATGCCTTTGCACATGATGTTCGTGGAAGCCGACCCAAGGTTCCAGATGGGATGTCGGACACGTCTAAGCCGTTACCTTCGGAGTTCTTTATTAATCCTCGTGCCGTGGGTCTTGTCCCCCACCCACAATTTGCATCCATCGGCCTTGTCACGAGGTGAAATGACGAATGCGCCAAGGTGGGACTCATCTGCAGATTCTGAGACGGATAATGGCCGAGGTGGGTGAGCACCTCCCACTTTGCCGCGAGGAGTTGGTGGGGTAACCGGGAGAATGGAGGAGCATGGCGTTTGAAGGATGTATTTAGGGTTGCTTAATTTGAGCCTTATTCCCTCTTGTGTTTTGCCGGTTTAGTTGTTTTGAAACCAAACTTGATTAAGCGGCAGTGTTATCGATGTCAGCTCTGTTAGCTGCGATCATAAGCATGTGTTGTTTACTAACTTGATGTGGATGCTTTACTTTTATTGAATCACATAATTAAGCGATTGTAGGAGGCGTAGAATGTATGTACCTTGTGTGGATATGGGCATTCGGACGAAGGCTTCAGTAAGTAAGGTTCGTCGGCTCCTCTTCTATTGCTTCCTTGCCCGGAATAAATGATGAACTAGTTGGGCATCAACTATACTAGGCGATGGGAGCATCGACCTTGCTAGAACTTTATAATGAACCCATTTGATCCAGTATCTTGGGCAGTGGGACTTGACCTTACGGACTTTATAATGAACCATCTGGGCATCAACCATATTGGGCCGGTAGGACATCAACCTTGTTCAGACTTTATAATGAACCAGCTAGGCATCAACTATACTGGGTTGGTAGGACATCAACCTTGCCCGAACTTTATAATGAAATAGTTGGGCATCAACCATATTGGGTTGGTAGGACATCAACCTTGCTCGGACTTATAATGAACCAGCTAGGCATCAACCATACTGGGCCGGTAGGACATCAACCTTACCGGACAGTACTTGAAATTTTGAGGCAGAACCAGAGTTAGAAATTGAATCATTTCTTTATTGATAGTACCTTTTGAGTGCATAACATTCCACATTCTGGTACATAAGTCGATCCCAGTTTATCTAATGTGCGATGCGGATTTCTTAGGCTGTGTTATAAAATATGGGTCCCTCTAGTTTGGTAGTTCCATTTCTTGGATCATTGTATTTTCGAAAACTTTAGGACCAGGTCCCAGATTGAAATATCTGAAGTTTCATGAGCTTTGTTGTAAAGGTTTACTAACTGTTGTGGTATGATCTTGTCGCCTACAATTGCCACTTTCTTGTGATTCATCTGCTAGTGTCTAGATCTTTGACCACGAGTTTCAACATTTGATTGCTTTCGAGTAATCGATAGGCATCGCTTACTCTAATTAATGAACTCTGACCCCGTCCTATAAGTAAGCGAAGGATATTAGGTTGGTCGGTGAGATAATAAGTTACATAGGCCCATAGCACCGGGGATTCAATCACGTTGCCTTTAGCGAGAGTCTAATCATTTCTTTAAGGCTGTTAATAGGGTCTTATTTGAGGCTTATGTAGCCATTGCTACTGCCCAGATCTGCAAGTAGAGTGAATTATAAATTCCTTATCTTTAATTCCTAGCGAGTTCGTAGCATGCTGGATGTCGGGTGAGGCGATTCTGGCCCTGATTGATTGGGAGTATACCAAACTTGCCGGATGATATTCTTCCGGATGAACTGTTGGCATCGCTGTCGCTTGATTGATCTGAAAATACCGGTCTCTGCCCACTTGCTGAAAATAATGATCGTACCGGCGATAGTTTCTTGAGCGAAAGCGATAAAAGCGGTCGACTATGTCAATTCCCATTGTGCGAAGGCTGGAGACTGCGTGTGGAAATTAAATCGCGGCGAGGTGATCTCACGATAAACCGTCCGGCGGCGCCGATCACGCACGTGCGTATTCGGTGGCGTCGAGATCTCATGGTTGGCCGTATGTCTGGTGATGGGCTGCCGTGTGCGATGTTTTGCTACCGGGATGATTACCATATCCCTTTAACACGGTCGGCTAATACATATTGTCCGTGTTCGGTAGTTAGGCACTTTAAGTAAGGTATGTCAGGGCCAGTTCTTGGCTGCTCGTTAACGAAAGGAACGTGAAGCGGATTTGGATCTTGTGAGCTTTGTTTATGTTGTTTAGGAGTTCTCCCATGGTGATATACTACGTTATGGGGTCCATCAGAAGGGAGACTTAGTCCACATTAAGTAAGTAAAAATTGACTGAACCGGTTGATAATGAATGGTAGAATTCTGTTTTCTTCAGTGGAAGTGAAGCGACGATCGCGGTAGAGGCGTCTGCTCTCATTGCGGTCTATGGTGATGTGTTCAACTGGGCTGCATGAAAAATTACGTCAAGTTATCCTAAGCAAGTACTCCCTGCCCATTGAGGTCTCGCGACTCATTCTTTGTTTATTGCCCGTACATTGTGAATCCTTACAATCGACTGTCGTGAAACCGTGCATTTGCTAGTTCAATTCCGGCTAATATGGCCTAAATATTCTGATTGCATTGTTGGAAGCTATTTGAAGCCTAAAGATAGCTTACTCAATTCTCTCCCGACCGAAAATTTAAGTTGCAAGCCGTCTGCGGCCAGGTTTGCCTAGATGCCAGTCCCTCGAATCAGGTTCAAGGCGCACTAGTTAAGCCCCGGATTGGGGATTTATGCCTAGAAAATTAGAGAACCTATCCTTTTAGCAGTGGTTTTGTATTGAATATCGAATTCCTCAATTCAATGCGCCAGTGAAGTATCTCAGGAACAGTGGAACATGATAAATTGTTGCGAAGGGAAGGTTGAGCTCAACACAGCAGTGGGAGGTGTGCTTGGAAGTATGGCGGGCTTCTTCGTTTGCTAGGAGGCTATCTTTGCCTTGACTCAAGGTGGGTACATCTGGGGTTCTAGTCGACTAAGGACTTCTTGTGAAAAAATAATGGCTGTCTTTATTCTCATCCTCTTTAATTGAGCTGCAGATATTGTTTTTATAGGTGTGAGGGCCTCATGTCACGTTCCTCATTCCACCGGCCCCGTTGGCTCCTTGGTGAGTGGCTTTAGGCGGTGGTACTTAGAGATGAGCACCGTAAGGCGGCTGACCAACCGATCCAGTTAAAAACTCCCGCTTTCTAGAGGTGGGAGCCAGGGACTCTAGAATAGCTTCAAGTTGAGTGAGGTTGGCTTCAATACCCTTAGGTCACCATGAAACCCGAGATGACGATGCTGACTGCGGGCGCACTTTGAAGGGTTGAGCTTCATCGAGCGCTGCCAGGGTTCAAAAGCCTTTGCAAGTGTCCAGCATGGTCCGGGCGTTCTTTGGACTTTACCAGCATGTCATCAATATAAACCTCCATGGTTCTTCCAAGTAATGGCCTGAACATCTTGGTCACTAACCTCTGATAAGTTGCCCCAGCATTCTTTAAGCCAAATGACATCACGTT
Source organism: Tetrastigma voinierianum (assembly GCA_016808115.1). Classification (NCBI taxonomy): domain Eukaryota; kingdom Viridiplantae; phylum Streptophyta; class Magnoliopsida; order Vitales; family Vitaceae; genus Tetrastigma; species Tetrastigma voinierianum. Next base: position 125,678 of record JAEQBH010007421.1, on the reverse strand, counting down.
GTAGCAGAACAAGCCATGTGGGATAATGAAAGCTGTTTTCTCTACGTCCGGTGGATGCATGGGTATTTGATGATATCTGAGCGTCAAGGAGTGATGACTTAATGCACATTTGTGCATCAACGATCTGGTCTATTCGGGGTAGAGGGAAGCTATCTTTCGGGCATGCCTCATTGAGATAAGGTGTAGTATGCACACTCGATTTCGCCTTTTTGGAACTTCTCCGTTGACCAACCACTCCGGTATTTTTATTTCTCTGAAGTGAATCCAGTTTCCAGATTTATCCTTATGTCTGAATAACTTTGATGTACATTGGATGAGAAGCGCCTCGTTTTTGTTTGGCCAGAGCTGGCCGTGAAATGATATTCGAGTTTGTGAGAACTATCACGGGGGTTAATGTCGACCGCGTAATAAAGTGAGTCGAGCAAAAACACGTCCATGATACCGGGCGAATCTCGCGTGTTGTTCTTTCTCGCCAGAATAGGAGGCTAATGTAGGTGGATTTATGGTTCGACCCGGGGGTCGATTCTAGGGGGTCAGCGACCCGGTGCTCCTGTCTTCCCACGCACTGCGCTGGGGCTATGCGTGGTGCTAATCTGAGCACGAGGTTCGAGTGGGATTGTGGGAGCTTAGTTTTTCGTACTCTGCCTTGACAATTGGTAACGTAATTCGAGCGCGGAGTTGGCTACTCGAGATCAACTTGCCCGTGGCCCGGTGAATAGTCATTTGATGGTAGGTGGATGACCACGACTTTCATTGCATGCGGCCATCTTGCGACCCGACCTTGGCGTTATGCGGGCCGGGTCGACGATTGAAAGCGAACTTTGTTGGACCCGCAGGCCACTGCTCGTAGGAGGAGTAATGTCATCCATTATCATTGTGGTTGCCGGGTTGAAGCGGGATCACGATTCTGATCGAGATTGGCTTGTCGAGAGATGTTCATGCGTGCGAAGGCGAGGCGGTGCAGCGATCGATTGAAATTTGCTCGGGTCTATCAGTACTCACATGCCGCGTGAGTAATTGATACATAAAGTAGGAAATCTGAGTGCATCATGGTGTGGGTGGCGGGTTTAATAGGGGAAAGGATATAGGGCCGTCAACCAGCTGGATTGTTCTGCTGCTGTTTGGGGCATGGATGGTGTTTACCCTGGCTCGTATTGTAACACCCCGAAATATACCCTAGCAGTTTTCGGATTTGTTTAGGGTATATTAAAAGTTAAATATGAATTTTCGAAAAATAAAATGAGGGTTGGGAAAGTTCTGAATCTGAGACAATCTTGTAATGTTGTTAAAAAGGACCTATTGGACATAAAAGTGAAAGATTAGGGGTTAATGTTTAAAATGTGAAAATGAAATGTAAATAGGGAGTTATGGGGTTAAAAAGGCAAGAATAAAAAAATAACCAAAAATGGATTTTGGCTTGAAAGGGGCGGAAACATGGCCTTAACTTAAAAATTGATTTAAGATTAATTGGTCTCAATTGAGGAGAAAGCATTAGAGAGAGGGGGAGCAAAGGAGAAGAAGAAAGAGGAAGAGGAGAAGAAAAAGACGACAAAGCGAGATTAAAGGTATGGAACCAGCCTTGATTATGAATTCTGAGATTTGCTTATATGCTGGGTTTGTATGATGATTATTTTACGCTCCGAGCCTAGGGTTTTTGCTAGGGGTTTCATCTTAACCCCGAAAATGATAACAATTAAGGTGGGTAAAACCCCATATAGCACAAAAGCTCATGAAATTCTCTCTTTGAGGATGAATCCATGGTTAATGGAAGTAATTGAGTTAGGGTTTAGAATAAGCCTAACTAATCATTTTTGTTTGTGTATGGGTTATACCCTATTAGAAGGAGTTTTGGAAGAAATCCATGATGGATTTTTGAAGAAATATATGAAGTGAAAGAGAAATTGAGTAGAAAAGAGATTCAGTGAATTTGGAATTGTTTTGATGTGTGTTTGAAGTGTAGAAGTGATTGAAGGGATCAAAGAAAGTATGGAAAAATGTGAAAACACACGTGCAGGCATTCAAAGTGACTTGTGCGGTACAAGCGAGACTATGCCGATCTGGCTGTTCTAGTCATTTCCTTGAAGTTGCTGCAAATCTGACTGGGGCTTCAGTCTGACTTGATGCAGTTTTCCTGTTCACTGACCCGGTTTAGTATTTTGGCCATAACTTACTCATTTCTTATCGATTTGGGTGATTCAAGTGGCCAATTAAAATAGACTTCAAGGAGAAAAAACTTGAAAGGCATCATGAAATTCACAATCCTAAGTGTCCCAAATACACTCGAAGTGGGACCATGTGCAAACAAATTCTGGTTTCAGTGTTGAACATATGATCCGGGTTGTTTGGACGTAACTTGAGTTCGGTGCTCGATTAAGGTGATTCCAGTTGGAATAGAACCCTTAGCACCTTAGATTTAAATGATTATAAGGACATAGGGTCAAAATATAAAGTTAAGACCCCGGAAAAATGAGTAATACAAACTGTCGCTAGAAAAATCGGTAAAATGACTAGTTGGCATGAAAATGCCATAACTTTAGTTTGGATGATCCGATTGGATTGATTCAATTTCTAAATAGTGAATCATAGAGAATAGACCATAGTTACATAATGTACAAGTATAGAAAGACAGGAATATGTCATAAGATATGATAGGTATAAGTCATAAATATAATAAGATATGATAGAACATGTCATAAGATATGATAGTCTAAGTACGAATAGTAGGCACATATGCATATAAGATTAAATGATATGAATATAAGCGTGTATGATAGGATTATATGATAGATATACTTAAATGAATAGATAGAACATGCTAGAACAAATGATAGGAATCGTAAAAGATATGAGTATAAGATAGACATACAGAAAAGAATAAGATGGAACACGCTGGAATACCCATGATAGACAAAACTAAATGATAGAAAAAGATGTGAATATAATAATCAATTACATATGAATTATATGAGGAACCGAAATGTAGGAAGCTACGGGTTAGTAAGGGGCAATGCGGTAAGAGTAATGATGGTATATATGCATAAACAGATTATGATAACAATAGTTATTCATGCTTATGAATATACGAGGAAAATGTCAGTCGATTGTATGCCTTAGAACACGAGTAGAGGGGATAGACACGACATGCCTATAGGAAGATACGAGTTGTTGCAGCATGTTCTTAGATAGATATTGAGGCCCGGTTGGGTGATGATATAGATCCGTTTGGATCGGGTGTTTGCTTGAGGTCACCCTGATAGATAGAAATCAGCACGCCTCGTCCGATGATAGTACCAGTGCAGATAGCATATGACATAGGTCCTTTGTCTGCGTGCCGGTGATGATACACTCAGGTGATATGAAGATCAACGTAAATGCGGTGATAGTATCTTCGGGTACACTCAGTTATTTCCTGAATCCGCTTCTAAGGTATTTGCAGACATGAAAATAAAAAAGAAAAAGAGAATATACCTAAAAATGTATATATATAGAAAAGTATATAATAGGATATGATATAAAGCGCTAGCCTTCTTTATGCGATAAGTAAAAACGATTACAAGAGCATAAAGTACATTATAACGATATGAAAATGAAATTTATAAAAGCAAGAAAAGTAGGAATGATACGGGATAACGGGATATGAGCAGTCTGAGATGACCTGTAATAGGAAAGTATCTGATAAATGCAGTATGAAAGTGAAAGAATGAAATAATAAATCATAGAGGCAGAAAGATGAAAAGATATAGACTAGAAGACATGCTATGTAACTTGACAAAAAGAGACTAGGAACATTAGAAGAGACATATATGAAGCATGAAGATGAACCTGGACAAGTATAGGAATATGTAAAGTACTCAAATAGAATACGAAGAAAAAAGTATAAATACAAAGGAAGTGCTAAAGACATAGAACATGTAATAGAAAAAGAGATTGTGCTGCAAGTAGATATCGGATGATAAGGAATTCGTTATAGAAATATGTTTAGATATATATATATATATATATATATATATATATATAATGCATATGTATAAGCTTGTGACAGTCGTAGATTTAATTCAGTTGTCCAAATAACATGTTCCCCTTAGCGTAAAGAAGCTTAGCACGGGTGTTCAATCGGGTGTAGGTCGCCAGAAGAGGAGGCTAGAGGACGGAACCTTCCACATGTTGGCCAGGAATTGACACATCGATAAGGGGTCCATTGGAAGATTTTTGCTTGTATAATGTATAGAGTCTTTTTGTTCTTTTGAACAATGTGTAAATGTTGAACACCCAATAAATATGTACATATATAGTAATTGTATAAGTAATGGGACTACCGGCCTTATGCGTATAAATTGCTGATGGACACCACTGGGTGGTAGTTCTTTTGTACATGTACAAATGATTTGTTATTGCGAAATTGTTTGTGCACAGTGATCACGAATCTGACCTGCGAGAAGAACGGGTGATAGAGTCAATATATAGTATAGATAGTATCGCGCTCCGGACTTCGGTTCGGATCTGTCGAATTCGAGGCGGGATCGGGAGTGTATTACGTATGGTGAACGCGCGACAACCTCTCTTGGTGGGTTGATCTTGATTGTCGGTCGGCCTTGATATGTAGTTGATGGTGTCTTGGGGTTGGGCGGGGCTGCTCAGGCGGCTGATTGCTTTTCGAGCCACGAAAGGGGGTGGCCTCGCTACCGCGGATCGTTTCCCGGATATATCTCTTGAGATGGTCAGCCCTGATTAACTTTTCCACCATAAAATTCAGGCTTCGACATTGGTTGGTCTCGTGCCCGTGGTCCCTATGGTAGTCACACCTCAAAGACAGGTTGCGTTGTGCGGGATTTGATTGAATGGCGTGAGCTCTTAAAGTGGGTGATCTGAATGAGAGGGGAGAAGTACGTCATATCGTATTCGGAGAGTAAGCGAGAGATTCCCTCTTTCTCTCTTATTGGTCTCGGGAGCGTTTCTGGTTCTTGCTACACTGTTTCCGAGTTGACCTTTAGTGTGGAAGCATGCGCTTTGGGCGTGATCATGGCGATGCGGGAGAACTGCCGGATATTATCTTCCAATGTCGAATACTTATCCGCCCGTCTATACAACTCTTCCATTGTTGCAGGCGGATCAGTGTCTGGTGGAAGAGCGGTGTGAGTCGACCCCAGCTCCTTCGGAAATGCGAAGGTACATTCATCTTATATGAATCAATTTGTTGGCGCCTCGAATCTTGGTGAGTGCGGATGGACTCATCTTCGCTTGAAGATGGTTTGTAAGAAAGCGATGTTTCCTTTATGTTGTGTTTGGAAACCTGGTCTTGAAGTAAATATCAAATCCACATAACTTCGAGCAGGTTGATGATCCAGTGGATTTTACCATGGAATGTAGCGAGGCGGGCCATAGTGTGGGAACACTTTGCATAACAGGCGGTCATTCCCCGCATTGAGTATCATCATCTGATTGAAGTGCATCATGCATGGTCGCTCTGGTGATGACCATATGTATCTTCAGCGAATAGCCCGGTATGAAAGCCTGTAATGACTCGTAGCAGATGTCGCTCGCTGGAAGGACTCGCATGTTTCACAGTCTCGGACGGTGGTAGGTGTATGCATATACAGTGATGCAGCGGCAGAGATCACGCTGCGAAAATGGCGGTGCTGCTATGCCCTATGGGTATATTTTCAGGGGCTTGCTCCGACTGTCGCCTTTCTCTGTTGAATTCTCTCAGTGCTTGGTGAGGTATGCCACTGACGAATCGGTTGGAATGGCGTGGGGGCCTCTTCCTCGATTCGGCCTCCACGTTGTTCTTTGGGGAAGGTAGATCGAGAAGTGGAGAGCTATCAGAGGATAACTCGTTGTCCGCTACTGCGTCACTATTGTCTGGCCGGATAGACTCCTTGCCCTTATTTTGTTTCACCAGGGGTGCAGGGTGGCTGCTCCCTCGATTGTTTTTAACCCGATCTTCCTCCAATCGAGCCCGTAGGTGATCGTTTTCTTGCTGTAGATGGTCAGCACGGCTCTGGAACTCAGCCATCTATCTGGCATGTTCTTCTTGCTTAGTCTCCATATCACGACACGGGCGATGCGAGGATAGATTTCTTGGGTTCTTTGATCGTAGCGCTACGAGGATTCGGCGGCTGGATAAATGGCGGGAACTACCGTCTTTAGGGTGTGAGGGATCGAGCGATGGCAAGCGAGCCTCGCGCGTTGCGATCACGATTTTACTTAGTCTTTCAACGGTGGCGCCAGTTTTGTCTCTCAGTTCTCGAGTCTTCGGATCGCCGGGCATGAACCTAGAAGCAAAATCCTGCAAAACAAACAAGGCACCGGCGGTGATGTGCTGGCCGGCTCTCCGACGCTTAATTTAGAAAGAGAGATGGAGAGTCTGAAAACGTCAGTCTTGTAGGCGCATATTTTCACCTACCTCTATTAATCGTTGCTTCCCTTATTTATGAAGAAGGATGATGATCCCCTCTTTCTGGAAAGTGGGTGATTAGTCCTTGAAATGGAAGGGAGGCATGGGCTTTACTTGTGCACAACTGTTTTTCCTTTTGGATAACCAAGTCGTCCAAGTCTTCCGCCTCAAGGATAGGTTAATCATCTTATGGGCGGTTATGTATGAGGTTTATGGGAGAAGCTGATTCTTAGGTATAAGGCATGGCCAGGCTAGAAGAGTTGGCATCTTGTAAACCAAGAAAGAAGTGACGATGTGGTAGGTTAGAAGAGTTGATGTGTAGCGGCTAGAAGAATTGGCTTGATGCTTAGGCCTTTCTTTGTGATCGGATAGCCTGGCCCCGGGCTTCGAACTAGATTAGTGTTCGTGTAGGAGATACTTGGGCCTACTTTTAGGCTTTGCCACTTTTGGGCCTTGAATGGGATGGTAGTCAGCCATAGTATACTAAGTCAGTGATAATCAACCCATGAAAGGGTCTAAAGAAATTTATGAAAATTTTCAATTTGTCAAAGTGATCAGCTCATAATGGTGAGACTTTGTCTCAAAAGCAAGTGAATGAGACTTTTCTCAACGAGAGTCATGACATGGTAGAGCGTGGCGATTATTGTTAGTGGATAAATAGCAGAGAACAAGACTCTAGTGGATACGTGGCGATTGTGGAGAAAGGTGAGATGAAAACAGGTTATTCGGAAATGCCTATAAAGGCTTCGACTTGAGCAAAGGCAGGCCAATCGATCATCAACCAACGCTCGTCTGACATTTCGGTATTTTATTAGTTTCTGAGTTCATCCTTGATATTTCCCGGATTTCTGCTTATTTTCTTTCCAAGTATTTGTTTTCAAAGCTTTCATGCTTCAGCAATTTCATTTCCAATCAAATTCTACAATGAAATTTTTTAGGTAAGTTCGTACAATTTTTTTCTTTTAGCTTTCAATACGAGTTCAATTTCAAAGCATTTTCTACTTAGATTCTAAGGGAACTATCAAGGAAATAGGCAATCCATTTTAAACCGAGCGAAGTTAGATTACGCACATTTTCGAGTTTGAAAATACTATAATTACCTAACACACATCTAATTGCATGCTCCAATTCCCATGTTTTTGTATGTTTTGGACCAAAATCTAACCGAAGCAGGAGGACCTCACCTTGAGTAAAATGATGATAATATACACTCTTAAGAGCAACTTGACCGTGTAATTTTTCATAAATAGAATTTTCACCGAAAAAGATATCTCCCCTCTGGGCACTTTACCTTCATCTTCAAATTCAGAGATGTGAATAGTAATATACTATTCACCATTTCCCTATTTTTATAATAATAAAAAAGGTAAAAAAGAAAAATAGCTTGAATCATGAATACCCAATTTTTAGTGATGGATGTCCAATTATTTTCAAATTGATAACTTGATACCTACTTTTCCCTTTTTTTTTTTCCAATAATTCATATAATATAATTTACTAGAAAACATTTATGAGAAAAATATAACTCTAGGAAAATAGGAAATATGGGGCGATTTTGTTTACATGTAAGTGATATGAAAATGGTTTTAGAAAACACAAATAAGCGTTTGGTTACAGTTTTGAAAATTTGTTTTTTGTTTTCGAAAAGAATGAAAATAGGAAAAACAAATTTGGTTTTCGGTTTTTTTTTCTCTAATAAACACAGAAAATACTAATTCAGATAACAAAAACAATTTTCAGAAAACACCAAAATGGTGTTCTTTGTATTTTCAAAAATTGTTCTCAAGAACAATTTTAAAAAACAATGAGAACAAGGAAAACAATGAGAACATGTTTGATTCTCAGTTTTCTTTTATTCTAAAGAACACAAAGAACACTAAATCCAGTTAATAAGAACAATTTTCAAAAAACGTCACAATGGTGTTTTTTTTATTTTCAAAAATCGTTCTCTAAAACAGTTTTCAAAAACAAGAACAAACATTCTAATACATATATATAATTTACTTGAATATACCAATAAGACCTAACTTAAGTGATTAATTAAGAGCTCTGACAAGCATTAGGAGGAGAGGAGTCTAAGGTTTGAGTCCTTGTAAGGACAAATTGATAAAGAATATATTATTATGATGTAATGCAAAGTAAATAAATGTAAAAAAATAATAATTGTGTTTAAAGGCAGAAGTGCATTGACTACGAATCAACTCTGAGAATACAAGTGGATGTCGGGTTGCCACTACTTTAGAAAATGGGAAGAGTCTTCTTTGTATGGGAGCTCTACCCAGATAATACACAATATAAACTGTCCCGAACAGTCCAATATATCATCACATGAGTAAAACGGCCACTTGGACCCATAAACGTGCTTTCATAACAATATCGTAAAACATGCAGCTATGTCAGTAGTTCTAGAGTTAATAATTTACTCTTATACAACACATATATCAAAAAATTAGAGAATTCTATGCATGTATAAAATCGTCAAAGCATGGCAGAAGCTTCTTCACAACCTCAGTCTCTAGGACGAGGCGTCCCTCCATCCTTGTACTGTAAAATAATATCCTCGTGGGAGTGAGCTAATGCTCGGTAGTGGAATCATGCAAGTGGGCTACTCTACACCTAAGTGCGGTGCGATGTTCCAAAATAAACACACATTCAAGACAGATGCATGATCTGCCGGAATGTCTAACTCGTCATCTCGTACTAGAGTCCTCACTTGAAAACTCCTCACTCGCCTAAGCTGTGAAATTATTATTTTATTTGTTTGTGGAACTTCGATGTGTATATATCAATTGGGCCGTCTCAGGCGATTGATATTTTTAGTTTTAATTCTGCTCCAGATAATTAGCATTTTAGACGACAGCGACGGAATTTTCTCTGGCTCATCTCGTACGGCTGCTCATAGTCTAGAGATTGTTCTAGTGCATATGGAATGCATGTATGTTAATTCCAATACAGTCTAATTCACATGTAAATATATAAACATGCATATATTTACAAAACAATCAATTCATACAATCATGTCATGTAAATTCTCATTTCATACACATCAAAATTGGCACAAAGCAGGCTAATAGTGAAACACGAGCAATTCAACTTGAATCACTCGATCAAACACATTTTCACACAAAAATATATTTTGAGAACAGCATTTTGAATAATTGAAACCCTCGGTTACTATTCTGAAAAATCTAAATCATCGGTTCACTTAGTGAACCCGCAATTCACGGCCATTCCCGGTCTCTTTCACATCAAAGCATGATTTATTTCACAAATTTCATGATTTACCAACCAAACAGCCCCTAAAACAGTTACGGGCTGCACCATGGCTCAAAAAAATTGTATCAATTCGGTCCATCATTTGGGGACAGATCAACAACTTCCGTTCAAGGCCTCATGCAACCGACATTAGAAAAACAAGCTTTAAATAAAGTGTAAAACTTACAGTAAGGGAGAAACCCCTACCTCAAGGAGTTTGTCTAAACTCCTTAAATCCGGCCCTTATGCGAAAAGCCCTCTCCACGTAAACTGACTTTGCTCATGTCAGCAAGCTACTTAGGCGGTCGGATCGTGAATTCACAGAGAAGGAGGTCGCCTCTCTCTAAACCTACCTCCATTTTCACGTTTTTGTTGCTAATGGTTTTCAATTCATGTTTTTCTCTCATTTTAGTCAATTTGAAGATGAGTACGCTAGCTATTGTCTTTACTAACCATGATTCGAAAATAGTGGTATGTCTCTCTTTTAAAGTTTTGACATTCGTGGCTATCTCGACCGTCCCCATTTTCATCATTTCTCATGCCACTTATGGAACATGAGTACTTGTTATGTGATTTCGTTTGCATGAAAATGTAGTTTCTGACTTACGAACCTCGATGCCTCGGACGTGTAAGTGGGTGTCTGCGGAATTGACGAGAGCCCTACGTACTATCTAGATTTAGTGAGACGATTCCAATAGTGAAATCTGTTTTGTCGTCTGAAATCTAGAATAAATTCTGGATTTTGTAGAAATTCCCCCAATTTTGTAGCAAAGTACGATTTTACCATTTTTCAAAAAAATTGGAATTTCTCGGGTCTTACAATAATAATAATTTAGTCGAATATATTTAGGAGAAAAAAAAAAACTCCAAAGACAGGAAATAGGCATCCAATTATCCAAATCAAACACATTACGTGGCATAAATCGGTTTATTAAAATAATTTTTATATATTTATTTGATTCATAATTTAAAAAAAAAAAAATGAAATCATAAAAGTAATATAAATTTAATCTAATAATCATATGAGAGAACCAATGAGATCGGCTCATTGGATAAAAATTGAGTGAGACATAGGGAAAGGATCAAGTTCGAATATTTATGAGAACAAAATACTACAACATTATATCAGCATAACACAAAATCAATCTCACTAGTTTGGATATAAGGGTGGCAATTCGTGTTTGGGTCATGTCAACAATAGGCATTCTATTGTATTCGCCAACCGAACTTGACACGAATAAACGTGTAAAAAATAACAAATTCAAACACAACTCAATTAGTAATTGGGTGACATGGCACAACATGTATAAATCGTTTATTAATTTGTTAATTTAAAATAATATAAATTATAACCAATTTAAATCAATATTTATTCAATAACATATTAAATGAGTTAATCTAAATTCAATAGCTAAATTCAACGCCAATTCATTAAAACGGATCATACGTCAAGATTCATGATATAGATTGACATGAATATAACTTATTTATTAACAGGTTAAATGAATCAACACACTAACAAAGCCGCAACATATGCTTAGGGGGGCATATGCCCCCTGAGATTTTAATCAATATCTTATTTCAATTTTACAGAACTCAACATTTTATTTCATTTTGTACATTAGGTCCACATTGGTGCTTTTCCTCCCATTAAACTTTTACCAGAACAACATTCTAAGTCACATTTCAAATTTTCTAAAAAACATTATATTCCTTAATTGAGAAATTCAAACCCTCTTGACCAAAGTTATTATATTAAAATTTTAACCAACAAGTTACCATCCTCTCATGTTAATCGAAACAAAACCTCTCTATATATTATATAGCAATTGTTACTCTCAAAAAAGCCTCAATCTATAACATTTTGTCATTGCCATCCATGAATTTTATCATATCTTCTAAGGTATGTTGGTGTATGAAGAAAACTATAACATGCTATTTAAAAGAGATGAATAAAAACAAAGAAGAAAAACAATGAAAAAATAAGAAAGAAAAAACTGAAGTGCTTTGTTGTTTGTCTTTAAAACTTAATTAAATATTTATATATGAAAAAAAAAAAAAATATAATTTTAGTTTTAAAAGTTATGATTGATAATATCATTCAATATATATATTAAATTTTTTATGGAATATTAAATTGTTAAACTATAACATTATATTGTGTGAATATAAAATTTTTAAATATGTTATGATAATGATAAATAAAAATATTGGAATACATTTTTATTAAATTTTATATTGACATTTATATTTTATTCATTAAAATTTGAAAAAATATTTTTGTTTGAAAAATATTTTATTCATTCAAACCTATGTCCATCTTAAGTAAAAAATTTATTCATAATGTCACTTACAATTTAACTAAAGCACAAATATGTCTATCAAAATAAAAAGTGTTTCAGTCATATGATCATTATCAAAATTACACATTTAGGACCTATTCAAATATATAAACAAAAAGATGACCTCACGCTTCAGAAAAATGATGATAAATATACAATACTCTTAAAATAAGCCTAAGCTGTTAAAAAAATGATGATAAAATTAAGGATTAATGCCCACTTAAAGGGGATTTTTGATAAATGTATCCATCTTTGACAAATTCATTTTTAGAATATCATATATTAGAAAATGATTTCAAAAACTAATTTCAATTCCTGGATGATTTTGGATATATAACTAATAAGGTAAGAAACAATTATAATATTCTAATTTAAAAAAAAAAAAAAACACTACTCATATAATCAGTATAAGTTTTATTTATTTTCATGAAATCAAAGTTCTGAAACACAATTAACATAATACTTCATTATTCTACATTAAAATGGTATCTTGAATACACAAGTTTATTATTTTACACTACAATTATGTTTGAAGAATCCGAATACTAAAACCATATTTAAACATATGATCTCATTATTTTTACATTGAAATAATGTCTTTAAGGATATGACTTCAGATCCACTTGTTATTAAGTCCCATAAATCATGTTTATTGTTTTTACTAAGAGCCTAAACTTATATAGTGTTAGGAAGTTCTCATATCCGATATGAGATGTGACAAACATCCCCATGTAGACACAATGTTCTCATTGTATCTGAAGAAAGACTTGAGTTTTTGTATATTAAAAACTAAATATTACACGGACAAAATGAGGCCTTATATAAGCTAAACTATACAAACCTAAATATGGAAAATATAAAATTGCCATACATAATAATCTAACATCTCCCCTTAAACTCATGGTGGTTTAAGAGAAACCATTATGAGTTTGGAAGCTAAAACTCGAAAAGCTCATGGAGGAAGGGGTTTGGTAAAGATGTTAATGGCCCGATCACGAGAAACTTATTTGAAGTGTGAGTGTACCTTGAAGCAGATGATGATGAATGAAGTGACAATCAATCTCAATATGTTTAGTACGTTCATGGAAGACATCATTATGAACAATTTGAATATAACTTCGATTTTCACAGTGAAGTTTAGTTGTAGTGGAGCGATCAAACACAAGATCTGTGGTAACAACGTAACGAATAAGTTCGGCTATAGTAGCTTCTAGTCCTACATGTTTTAGCCGGTCTTTGGAATGAGGCAGGCTGTTTTGTTTTGCGCTTCTCGAGGAATGAAGAATCACCCAAAAGAAAACAATATCTGTAATGCATCGGCGATCAATGGGATCTTTGCCCAATACGCATACGAATATGCAGAGAGTTAATAAATAATGGGAAGAAAAATGAAGACCATCAAATAGGGTGCCTTTCGAGATGTCGAAAAGTGCGCGAACAACAACATAATGAGGAGATCGAGGGCGCGCTAAATTGACTAAGTGGCTGCATAGGAAATATCGGGCGAATGTGATGGAATAGATTAGACTCCCAACAAGTTTGTCATGAGAGTATCGAGACATCAGATAGTGAGTCACCATCATGAGAATTGAGGCGACATTTATACTCAATTTGTGTGTCGACTATCTTGCTATCAGTGATACTGGATTGAGAAATCAGATCGGAAGTATACTTGGCCTGAGTAAGATAATAACCATGCGCGAAGAAACCCCGAGACTAAGTAATTAAGAGAGACAGAGATCTTTCATTTCAAATTGACGACCAAGAAAGTGTTTTAGATCCTGAATACCCTACATATCATCTTTTTATAATAATCATATCCCGGCGTACAAGAGAATAGTAATACCATGATCAAGACATCTCAAAAAAAGGTTATCAAAAGAGGCACTGAAAAACCATGGTAGAGATGATGGCTGAACTTTGCAAACCATGTTCGAGGAACTTGTTTAAGACCATAAAGTGTCATGCATAAGTCGGCGTACTCTTTGTGAAAGGGAACCGGGAGGGTGAGGAGTAAACTGGGGAGGAAGCTTCATATAGACTTCCTCACAGAGTTCACCATTAAGAGAAGCATTTTTGACATCAATCTGAAATAGTGGCCATTTGCGGTGTGAAAGCGACAATAAAGTCATGGCGAGAAGAAAGTCGAACCCACGTAGGCAAAGAATCTCCTCCTTAATCAATCCGTACTCACGAGTAAAACCCGCGCGTAAGCGATACTGCGATCAATGAGTGCCATCGCTGAGTCTTGATCTTTCTTATAAACCCCATTCTGACGATAGTAGATTTTCTAGAGGGGAGAATCAACTTGAATCCATGTTCCGGTCTTATGCGTGCATCGCTCTTCTTTCATAGCTTGTTGCCATAAAGGTTAGAAGCCTCATGAAAAAATTTGAGGTTCTGGAGAGCGAAGCGAAGCGATGATCACGAAAGTGAGAAGGAAGAGTAGTTACTCGATGGGAGCGGTGCATGATCAGGAAAGGCGGCGGGTCCTGAATGGGCAATGTCGGTGGAGCACGTCAATGATCGATGCGGGGAAGCTCATTAGATGCATGAAGAGTTTATGAAAATAGGAGGGCTTAGAGACTAAGTTGGGGGTGCTAAGACATGAAGTGGGAGACTCCTAGGAAAAGGTCGGGAAGGATAAGATAGAGGGAATGGGAAACAACAACTTGAGGTAGTTGGTAAAACATTTTGTGTTCCCAAAGGCCACATCTCTTAGAAACACGAAGATGTTTGCTTATGGGATCATAACACTCATAACCTTTTGACCAATTCCATACCCAAAACAACACAAGCGAGAACAAAAATGACTTTTCTTTCATGATCTTGAAGAAGAGAATAAAAGCAGGACCCATCGAAAAAACTCTAAGTAAGTCTGGAGGAGAAGAACCAAACGAGGAAGATCATAGGGATTTGTGATTCGACCAATGGAGGACAGATTGATGGTGTAAGCAGTGATAAGACGGCTTCCCAGCTGAGAAGGAGTGAGAGCGACAATAGTAGTAGCACGAACAACATCAGAGGGAATATGGCGGTTGCTCTCGGCCTTGCATTTTCTGAAGTTCCAGCCACAGGGGAATGAGGAACAATGCAGGTGATGGAGAATAGAGGTAAATTCATGGGCTTTATGTTCTTGGGCATTATCAGATCTAAAAACTTTGATAGGGTTAGAAAACCGTGTTTTAATCATTTTGGTAAAGTCACGATATATTTGATAAAGTTCAAAAGCATTTTGAAGAAGATAGAGTAAGTATGTCGGGAAAAATCATCCACAAAATAACAAAAATAACGTGACCCTGCAGTAGTAATGGGAGAGGGACCACGTATATCATAATGAATAAGATAAAAGGAGACAACATGAGAAACACTATTAAATGGTAAAAGCGGTTTGTTGCCAAATTGACAAGGCATATAATCAAAACTCTTATTTGGCTTGAACCTAACAAACCCTAGAAAACTGAAGTTGTTTCGCCTAAAGATAGATGCATAGGCGAAGCGAAAGTGCCGTAAAGCGAAGAGGTGCTGTTGTAAGGCTTTGTGAAAATTTTAAATTTGTATTTTGTAGAAAAATGGCAAAATAGTAATTTGTCAAAATAGTCCTGGTGGAAAAGGCGGGATTTTCTGAATGTCGGATGTGAAGCGAATTCCTTTGTTGGAGATCGTCTCCTTAAATCTAGGCTGCCGATCGAATTTCATTGGATTCGGGATAGTCGAATTTGAGAATTTGGGCGACGGGTGTCGGGCGGCCGCGGCGAGCCATGGGTGACACATGGAACCATGGGTGACATGGCAGTAATGTGTCGCAATGCATCTTGAAAACCTATGCATGTAGTTACATAACCGCCCTTGTGTATGTTCCTATATGCCATTATCAACATGCATAGCACATTAAAGCCTATATATGGAGTACATTCGTGTGCCATTGTGAGAAGAAAAAGGAAAGAGGAAGGGAAAAAGAGAAAGGGAGGAGAGGAAAAAAAAGAAAGGGAGGAAAGGAAAAGAAAGGGAAAGAGAGAAAGGAAAGAAAAGAGAAGAAAGGAGGAAGAAAGAAAATGAAGAGAGGGGAAAGGAAGAGGAAAGGAAGGAGTGTGTGAGTGACAGAGGAGACTGGGACGAGCAAAGAACCCCAGCTGCGTTGCAGTTGGGTTCCTCTGCATAATTATTTTAAGCCTAGGGGACACGTAATAGCCTAGCGGTTTAGCCTATTTAGGCCGATTGGAATGTTATTGGTTGGTTGTTGTTGTGTGGCGTTAAAGATTCAACTCACGAGGTTTAGGACTTCAGAGACCAAAGTCTTTGTGTTCAGGGATGGAAAAAATCGGAGAGCGGTAGTAGGGGTGTGAATTTACCTGAACCTTCAGAATCGCCCGCTTCAACTTCGGACGACCATAACTTTCTCGTCCGAACTCTGATTCGTGCATTCTTGGACTCTACGGAAATATCGTTGAGTCTAGAATTTAATAAGATTAAGTTCTCAGCCAAACCGTGGGCTGAACATTAGGTCGGGTCACGAGCATTTGAAGATTAATGGGTCAGTTCTAGAACCATTTCGGAATTGGTTTTGTATACGAAAATGCCCAGGCTGCATTATGGCTAAGCGAGGGATTGCGTGTTGGATCATTTTGTGTGGTATTGACAAAGTACGGACTTTACGGACTAAGTCGGATTATTCGAGGCTAAACATGGCCGGTTATAATGGGGAATGGATAATGTGTGTTATTGTTGTAAATTGAATAACATGCTGAATGTGTGAAATTATGTAATATATTTGCAAGATAAAATGGAAATAATTATATGTATTAAATATAACTTATCCATGACACTTGACATATAGTGTAATAGATATGTTGCATGTGACACGTAGTACATGTAGGCATGAAATGACGACGTGACATATGCGATTGCATTTATACCGGACATCGTCGAGTCGGGTGTGAAGTGCATGGTTGAAGTCGACATTGTGTTTGGTGTTGATGGTGGAAACGTTTTGGATATCAGGCCAGTATCACGGTGCATTTCAAGCGTATTGAATAAAGCGGTTTGTTAGAGATTGTCGATGTTTTGAATTATCGGAGATTGTCGATGTTTTTAATACAGCGTTTATCGGAGGCCCCATTCAACGCTTTTGAATAAACGATTCTCCCGAAGAGATTGTCAATGTTTTTTAATAAAACGTTTATGGTATCTCTTTTTTGAATAAACGGTTTATCGGAGATTGTCAATGCTTTTGAAATAAAGCGGTTATTGGATGCGTCTATGTTTTTGAATAAAGCAGTTTAGGAGGTACTGAATTTTTGAATAAAATGTTTATCGGAGATTGTCCACTGTTTTTGAATAAAATAGTTTATCGGTGTCAATGTTTATTGAATAAAACGTTTATCGGAGGCTGTCTTGTTTTGAATAAAAGCTTGATTTTTGAGATTATCGATGCTTTTGAAATAAAGTGGGTTATCGGAGGCGTCGGCCACCACGTAAGCAAATGTTGTATAGGTGTCTTGGCGTCATATCACGTTGAGAACAGGAAATCCATGGCCCGTCCATCACACGATCTTGGGTAAGGAAATAAGTAGGCATTAGGGGTATCAGTGTGTCCTAGAATACAAAACAAAAACTTTGTTTTGGAAAAAGATCGAGTGGGCGCCATGATGGTTTCACACTTCTTGACATATGCAGTGTGAAGTGAAGTGAGGACTCGGGATTTGAGTCATGAGGCATCATTCATGACATGCGTAGACATTCAAGTACAACGGAGTATAGGTGCCGAGATGCATGTGATTAAATGTATTGACATTGCATGTTGCTCTTAGGTGGGGAGTAGCCTTAGTAGGAGATATATCTACTAGGTTTTGCTCACCTCGTCGTGGGACCACCCTTTCAGGTACACGAGAAGACGGCGCTCCTTCGAGGCCGTGAGTCTGAAAATGGTTGTGGCCTTGAAGTATTTTTGTAAAATATATTTGTAGCGACCCGAACTGGCAGAGCCCGGTTGGCCAGTTGACGGATCCGGTGACGCCCCTGACGAAAGCCGTAGTAAAATCCCATTTAGCAAATACATTTAATTAGCAACATTTTCATTCTCAATTCTTTGCGGAAGTGATTTCCAATTTGAGGCAAGACCATAAACATTTAAAATTGAATCTGATTCCTTTACAAAACTGTGCATTTACCCCAATGGCATTTACAACATAATATCAATTGTATTCGGATAGATTATAGAAAATAATTTAGAATTGAACTCACATGCACGATTTTTGCCAAAAAACAATATCATGTTCAAAAAAAAAATGGCGAGGTTGCATGTGGCCAGAGCATACTCGACTACGGATGACTCAGGCTCCTCGACCTTGAATTAAAGCTTTGATCGCATCTATCAACAAGTATAGCATTGGTAAAATATTATGCTAAGCATTTTCTTGTGATTCTCTCGTTTTCTATTCATTTAGTTCATCTGAATTATGCATTTATCAAAATAATGCCTTTAATACAATGTCTATGTGTAATGTAAAGATGTATACAAATACACTTTTCAAATCATTTTAAGCTTTTCGGTTTGTGATTTCACATAAAGTATAGAAGTCGACATTCTGACAAATTCGATTAGTGATCACTTTCACATTTGTCATTTAGTAGCGATGTGATTTCATTTGATAATACAATCTCACATATTATAGAAGTCAACATTCATGATTCGATTGGTGGAATCTGTCGCATTTGTCATTCAGTAGTAATCATGATTTCCACGTTTAACAAATACCGGAGGTTACCCTTCATGGCGAATTGGTCGGTGAATCCTGTCATGTTGGTCATTCAACAATACATTTCAAATCGATTTACTCACATGCAATAAATTCACTTATAGTTCAAAACATGTGCATATGCGGAATGTTGTTAAACATTTGAATAATAATTCCGTCAACGTATATAGAACTTGAATGGGAATTGAATCACCTAGAACAAACCAATTCTTCGATCCTTGTGTCTTTAGATGCTAGTCTAGGTCGGGTTAATAGACATCACATACCTAGTCGACCACCAAGTCTATAAAATAGCCGAGTGGCAGACAGTGTCATGCTAGCGAATATCGCGAGCGAGTGCAGTACCTTTCTCACATAGTTTCATTCTTATTTGAACCCCCATTAATCATTTATTAGGGTCCTTAAACTATTGGTGTACGAATACGCGACTTTTGAAAAAAAAATCCTAAAATTTTGCCTCTATGAATAGTGTCTTTGCTGCGGCATAGCACTACTATGTTGTGGTGAATCCCATTCCTCATTTTTGGCAATTTTCTCACTTATTGGTTTTCATCTCTTTCATTTATCATTTATTTCACATTAGCACTTAAGCTTATCATTTGACCCTTAGGTCCTCATTTACAAATTCCAAATTTCTTTTCTTCCGGGTTTATTTGGGTTCAATCAATTTCTCACTTAGCATATAATATTTAATCATATTCTCACATCATTCATTCAACTTTTCTGATTGACAATTTATCAATTTTTCGAGGAAAAACTTAGGTGCTTCGATTTATACTAGAATATATAATAAAAAATTATTATAAAAATTACTAGGGTATTTTAACGTTACAATATTAGAACAATCTAGTTTTAATATACGTTGGCATATAAGTAAAGAGTTGTACATCAAACTCATAAATTATTATCGAGAATTTGTATATTTGTGAAAAATATACGAAGCGACCCACGAATGTCTGGGTTGACAAGTTGTCAACCAGAACCCTCGGATTTTAGGAGGGGTCACGTATGATATTTGGGTATCTGGACCCTCGGGTTTGGGGAGGCAGATTCACGACGGTATCGAGCTGGGTTTGAGATTACGGGGCTGAAGGGCATAGTCATATCTGAAGCTTATTCTAGTCGGTATCGAGTTTAGGTACATGATTACTTAGAGACTCGGGTGGATTATCACCGGTGTTTTCGGATATTGGCTTGTCTTAGCTAGGGTGTCGAGATATGTATCTGAATACCTGGGATTAGTGGACATGGGTTTAAGAACATGGAATGGTATGCATCGGTTGTTTGTGTTCTGATATGTTTCCGCAAGGAATGTTGTGTTTGTATGAATATATATGCATGATAATGTATATAGAGAACACTGAGTTAGAAAAAAATAACCTTAAGGTTCGGAGAAAACGAAGATAAACATGATTACATAAGATTTGTTAAGTGTTTGGCGTATGCATACTAATACATATTCATCTGAGAGGAATCCCAAATTCTTATCTTAACTTGTAAATGGCAAGTGAGGCGCGACGGTGCGTCCACGATGATAGTGACCATAGCTGGCTTTGATTAGTAGGCATTTATGGGCGATGGCGTGCGTTTACTACCAGTATGAGACTAGTGCGGTTGGTGGTCGAGAAGGTGAGTGACCTCGGAAGGTTTAAGGAAACATCCTCCTCGTTGAAGGGATGAAATATGGCTGACCATTGGTTAGATGGGTGGAAAGGTTTGGAGTCCAGTTGATAATTTAGGCGGTCAAAGCAACGATTGCGAGAATACATTGCTGAGTGTAGCAGGGGTTCAAGGAGATGACCTTTATTCTTACGAAGCGTAGATGAAGAGACTTCTTATTGTTATCTTGAGTCGACATTATTCCTGGCACTAGCACAACATAGGTAGATGAATTGGCGGGAGGGAAAAACGGGGGTAGAGGAGTGCGGAGCAGTAATTTGGAGTGTAGCAAGAACCATAGTCTGGATAGAAATGGGATCAGTCTGAAGACGTGTCTCATCATCGACTAACTTATGAATAGCTTGTGGTGTTGAGTAAGGATCACGATGTAGAATATGACTTGGCAGCCAGGCATCCACGAAGCCTTAAAGCGAGAAGCGGTCGTCCTTATTCACGATGAACATAAACCAATTTGGTGTCGTGAGTGGAAAGCTGATTGAGCTTAATTAGTTGATCAAAGAATAGATTTCAGCGAGCTATGATATCACGATGAATCCACTCACTTGGTTCCTGATGAATCTGATAAAGTTTGCGTGTGAGCTTGAAGTTGCGAGCACCACTCGGTCTAGCATACTGAGTAACAAGTAAGTCCTAAACTTTTTTGGCAATATCAATGTTGCCAAACTCATCAACAATGGATGGAATATATGTATTCTGAAACAGTGAGTGATATGATGATTAGCACTCGATCTTGATCAAGATGGCATAAGTGAATCGAGTTTCTTTGCCACTTTTTCTTGAATCGGGCGGTCCCCGAGACGCGAAGCCCGCGACTTGTAGCCTTTGAGATAATTGCGCATGACTTGTGACCACTTGACAAAATTATCTCCATGCGAAATAGCAATTCGAGCCCGAAATCTGTCTTTAGCATATCTAAATTCCGAATGAAAACGAGGCCTTAAAAATGCGGAGTCGGAATGGCGAAAATGCGTCCAGTACACCCGGTCAAGTTTTTCGGTCAGCGGTCAACTTGATCGCGGTGGCGTGAGGGCGATCAGTTGGCGTGGCGCGTCGATGGTTGGCGTGTACGTCGGCGAACGCGAATTAGATTGGCGGCGGGTCTTCGGCAGCAGTGGACAGGTGGCGTGTGTCTCAAACCTTTATAGGTTGAAGCGGTGAGTGCCGCAGCGTGATGGCGAATTGCGTGATTGTGTTTTTGTGTACATGCAAATAGAAGTGCAAAGTGCCTATTTTGCGCAAGTATATGCTTGTCAAGTAATAAAATGTACCTAAGTACGGATCGCAGATCCGGAAAACCTTAATGCTAGTATGCTAGTGCCAAAATTACAATATCTTTAATATTCAAACTAGCAATCGTGATGGCTAAAGCGGAAACTAAAAAGTAAATTAAGCTATTAAAGTAATTGTTCGTTTGAGATGTAAATTTATCAAGGATGCAAAAAGGTTAGGGGTGTTGGTGTTGTTGGACAATCCTACTATGTAATGTTGCGATTCCATTCCATTATCTAATATAGTGCTTATCCAAGGTGGCACTTATCTAATGTAATTAAAGCCTTTCTCAAGGTCATTTAACCTCCCTTTATCACTAGGTTTCTTGCTCCTTGGCTCAACCCCAAGTATTAAAGGTACATAGAGTGCAAAGAACTCCTAAGCCTCCTAATCATTGATTAACTGACTATGTCCTAGTCCTTCATTCACTTCTGAATCTTACAAAGAACCACTCATATTAAGACCGATTAAGTAATATAGTTTCATCAAACATAAGTTGTGGTAAAGCAAATATATAATAAATAAAATTATAAAAGAATTTATTAACATAGTATTCATGTCGGAAATCTCTGCAGTACCTAAACCACGAAATTAGAACCTCATTATGTTCTGTTCCACTACAAATGAAAAGCAAGACATGAGAATAGGAATAGAGAAAACTTCAATAATCGAGGGAATGATGATCTCCTGGGTTCTTCAAGGCTCTCTCCCCGAGAGTCGATCTTCAGTCTTCTTTCCTTTGTTCCAGCTCGATTCCTCGAGCCTAGCTCATGAGTAATTTCAAACCGGCTGGTGGATTTTCCCATTCCTTTTATAGCCTCTCCATGAGATAAGGTTTGTGAGACTTTCCGCGTCGCGCCATTTGGTGATTACACCGCTCTTCTCAGGGCCTCTGCATGTCCATTTTAAACATTTCAAGTGCTCTAAAATAGAAATAAAACTAAATATTAGAAAAGTAATCAAAACACGAGTCGTATATATGAAATAAGTCAAGTCTACTAAATCCAGAGTTTTAATGGTGTTTTTGGGCACTCATCACCTGCCCCCAAACTTAGCTTCTTACTTGTCCCCCGAAAAACGAAGCAGACTACGAACTAGACACCTGAGATAATAACATACTAATACGAGCGGTGCGAGGGTGATGCACATGTGCCAGATGAGAGGATCAAAATGAACCGAACTCACAAATCTCACAATTTTTTCTAATTTCAGAGGATCCTTAAGGTTGTTCGACATTCGAAAGAATTCAGTCGGATCTCGTTCGGTCGATAAGTGACTCACCTCCTAGGTTTTCTATGGCCTTTTCCATGAAGTCTATGTGCATTTGATGTATGATCTCTACCATATAACTTCGGTTAGGACCCCGACAGTTCAACTTGCATATTTGGAGGAGTCCAACTACGAAAGGATAAACGCACCATTTTTCTTTCATGACTAAACCTACTTATTCATGAGCAGTTTCTGGTGCGAGTAAGTTTTAGTTGAGTGTTCCTGTAGCAGGGATTTGTTGGTGACTCCTCCTTCTTAGTTGGTTAAGGGCACCTGGCATTGAGTTCCTCCTCTCGAACTGCTTACTGAACACTCCCGACCAAACCTAAGGGGCTCTAGGCTTTAGGAAACTTCTATCCTTTATCCCATGCAGGGCGGTGGGGAGTGTGGCTTAGCCCCGATTGACTGAGCATTAGGCACAAAGGCCCCTCGGATTTGTGCGAGGTGTTAAGTTAGAAGGTCCCGCTTATTCTATTCACTTTCTTTTTTTATTTTCTCTTTTCTATTTTTATTTTTTTATTTTTATTTTTTAGTAGGGCTCATTAGCGATCCTCTTCTACGATTGTCCGTCGCAGGTGTTTAAGCGCTGGGCTGCGTGGACGTTAGTGGCGGGGCGGGCTCGGAACCTAGGCATATCTTGGAATCATATTGAGTGTACATGGAAGACTATTATGGAATTGGACAGCGAGCGCCCCGAGGAGGTGACTCAGCATGTCAATCAGGCCTATCGAGCATGTAATTCCCGAGCATCTACTTGACTAAGGATCCTTTCTTGTTGCTTATCTTGTGTGCTTAAAGTTTTAGGTAAAAAAATCCTTGGTTGGCAAACAAGGCATCACGCACACATACTACTTAACACAAACCTAGAACAAGAAATTACACTAAGAATCCTACACACAAACCTAGATGAAAAATATGAACGTGCAGACATATACTCTTCAAACATATCTAAACACGAACACTTAGACATAGCATAAACATATGTAAACAACGACTATAAATATAAACATAAACATAGCGAAACACGAAAGTAAATGATGCCAAACCCCCCCAGAAGCAAAGCATGAGCGGTAATCCTCATTGGCAAGTAAAGAAAAAGAAAGAGAGAGAAGGGAACTCCCCTATCGATCTCGAGGATCACTGCGGTGGCGGTGGTGGTGGCAAATGTAATCAAGTAGTTGGAGCGAGGCTCGCGTTGGATGACTGGCTGGTTCTTGAGCCTTTGTGCGCGTATCCCAGCCATAAAGCATCTATCCTGCTCATGGTGACAGTGCTCCTGGGTCTTATCCCGTAATGCATCCCAGCTAGGGTAGTGAGGTCTGAACACGGTCCTCGAGGGTGAGCGGGCGAGGCGACGGCCAGGCTCAATGAGAGGTAGAGGAGGGGGTGGATGTGAGGTGGATGGGGGGTCGGCCTCACCCGGGGTCTCCTCACTCATACCAAACAAGGTCTGGTATGTCATTAACTCCTCCTCATTCGAAGGTTCATGACCCAAGTCATAAATCGCGTCGGATTGAGGAACGCACGACTTATCTTTTTTTACGATGATGGCCTTGATGGGATGGATCCATGCCTCGTTATCCTCTAACGGCACCCCTGCATTTTTGCATAGGCCATAGATGAGAAAGGGGTGCCCAAAGTTCATCTTAGTGTCCGGAGTTATAAATGGTGTCCTCTATATTTGCCATCATACGAGATGTCTTGAATGATGGCAAAATTAGGCAATGCGGATTTCGCCATCACCTACCATAGCGTCCGTCGTTAGGATGAGCGAGAGGGTAGTAAAATGGTGCCATACCTTGGGTATATAGGCCAAATGTTTGGCCTTGAGATTATGGCATGGCCTCGTTGTTGATTTCTACTCACTGCGCGTTGTAGCTTAGAAGGACTTCCGGATAGTTAAGGTGTTCGTGAAGCCGATTAAAGGCCTCGAAGTTAACCGGCTCTAGGTTGTAATAGCGGTTGATAGACTTCGCACTGAAGTTTACCAACATCCCACATACTCAGACCTTCTTGAGCACATGGGCCACTAGGTTGGCATAGAATTCCCGCACAACCATTATGGCAGCCGGTTGCGGGGGTTGGCATAATGCACCCCAACCCTTCCGCGCAATGGTCTTTCGGAAAAAATTGTCGGGATGTTGAAATCCCTTCTCCTTAATGAAGGAGCGATTGGCAGAGATGAGTCCGAACTTCTCGGCCGCGCTCTCATTGACGAACTTACTGTGATCGTAGGCCTGAGAAGGTTCTTCACTAGCCCGGCTACTTTTCGAGCTCATTTTTCTCTTTTTGCTTGACATTAGGCACAGGTTTGGGATCACAATGGGGTGAACGTAAAGGAGAAAGGACTCTAGTAAGCGACCACACCTCTAGTGGGATTGCACCCAAACAAAAAGAACACTAGAAGCACTCAAAACCCACTCAGGCCAACTAACAAACATGTAGTGGGGTAGAGAAATTGACGCACGAAGAACGGGTCTGGAACCCCCAACCAACCCTAGAAGATTTACTGAGACACAAATTACCTAAAGAATGATGAGTGGAGTGGAACCAAACCTGAACGGAGCCAAAGCTTGAATCGTAGGGAGGGGTTCCGAAGGGTAGTGAACACTAGGTGGGACGGGAGTCGGGAGGTCCTAGGGCTATGGAGGGTGCTAAGGACGCCTATTGGGAGAGTTTGGACATGTTGGGATTGGAATCTGGCATGAAAACCTGCAAGTCAATGAGAGCAGCTAAGGTTTTGGACATGTCGGAGGGGAGAAATATGAACGTTGTTGGGTCTAAGAACAGGGTAACGTCACGATGTTCGGACGACATTGCGGCGTTCGGGCCCAGCGTCGCGGCGTTAAAGTTTTGTTAAAAATGTGACATTGGAAGGCTGATTTATGGCGTCC
This sequence comes from Tetrastigma voinierianum, assembly GCA_016808115.1. Taxonomy (NCBI): domain Eukaryota; kingdom Viridiplantae; phylum Streptophyta; class Magnoliopsida; order Vitales; family Vitaceae; genus Tetrastigma; species Tetrastigma voinierianum. Next base: position 99,817 of record JAEQBH010007421.1, on the reverse strand, counting down.
GTGATGATGGGACCAGCGTCGCGGCGTTCGAGTGGTTATTCAATCCCAACGTCGTGACGTTGCAGAGAAGGATGATTTCAATGTCGCGACATTAGAAACCAACGTCGCGACGTGCCCAAGAGGTCTATTTTCAACGTCGTGACGTTGTGTCCAACGTCACGACATTCCCGAGACTAACAACCAGGAAATTTTTTTCAAAAACTTTTCTAAGTATAAAAAAAATCCCTGCATTAGATCAACTTTTCTTAAAGCTTGCATAAGGATTATCGTGCTATCTCTACTTCACCACAGCAACCTCAAAACCTACAACACAAATTATTAAAATTAAAACAAGAAAAATTAAACCAAGCACATAAGCAGAAAAAGCGAAGACCCTGTGAATTTAAAGGCTTGGGTTGCCTCAGTAGTGCTTTGTTTCTTGTCGTTAGCTCGACTAATTTGTGTCCTTTACTTGGTGCCCAGAGCCACGAGACAACTTATAGTGATAAAAATTTATTGATCTAGCCATTTCTTGTGTTGGTTGCAAGCTAAGTGGTGGACTTATGTTTCTCAAATTGACCACCGGATAAATCTTCACTTCTTGCCCATTCTGTGAATCGGCCTCTCTCTAAAGTGCGTGGCTCATTGATCTTAGTAGGGAAAGACAGTCTAAGCAGTCAGACCATCTTGATATGAGTTTTCTCAGAACAATTTCAGCGTGGTGAAGAAATACTTGTTAGTTTCAGCTCATTATGCATTAGGTACTTATCATACCACCTTGTAGTGCTTCTCATTATAGATTCTCAATTGTCATATCGGGTTTCTCGCTAAGTTCATCTAGCTCATTCAACTGAAGCATCCTCTTTTTCTTGGCCATTTCGAAATTCCAGAGTTTAGCATTCTAGTTGCCAGTATGCTTTGTGCTCCGATTCGAAGGTGGTAGGCACTACCATAGAAGATTGATCTTTAGGACGTACCAGTTGGGTCTTGAAAGCCTGCGGAAGATAAGCCCATAAGATATGTAATTTTGTTAAGCCCGGTCTTGTCCACCCAATTATTGTCTTTTCGAGATTTTCTTGATCTGTTTGTGCCAGATACCCATTGCTTTGGGGTGATATGCAAGTGTCACACGATACTTCACCTATGTTGGCAAGTGATCTGAAAGCAGCATTGCTAAATGGGTACTTCATTGTTGATTCTATATCAGAATCAGAACCTTTGAAAATATGTTACTCTTTGATGAAACATGATTACTGCTTGGCATCACGGCAATGGTTGGGGTCAAACACCCACTTGGACACGTAATCCATTGCCCGAAAGTATGTGCCCGCTGCCCATAGAGACGATGAAGCAGACCCATAAAGTCAATGCCCTGGACATCAAGAGTTGCCTCACAGAATATTCGGTCGATGGCGTTTCATTCGTTGTCCCGATGTTCCGGTCCTTTGACATAGAATCAAGGACTTTGCAAACAAGTGGGCATCTTTGAATATATAAGACGATAAAAAAACCTGATTAAATACGCTTCAACCATTCTCTGTCCATTTAAATGGCCCCCACACTGTAAGGAGTGGCAATGCGTCAGTATTTCACCCACTTCACTTTTCGGCACACACTTGCGAATAATCGATCGGCCTTGTTTAGAAAGTTAGATGCTCCCCGAAAATAGTGCTTCACTTAAGAATCTTGCTTTTGTTGATAAAGTGAGGTCGGGTAAAAAAATTAATCTTAAGCGAACCACGTAATTAGCTATCTCAAACGAATATGGTGATGTTTCATCATGTGACAAAGATAGTATCTGTTCATCTGGGAACATGTCATCAATCTGCAAATGATGTTTCTGGAGTTTCCAGTCTTGACGGATGATCGGCTACCATGTTTTCGAAACCCTTCTTATCTCGAATCTCCACATCAAATTCTTGTAATAGGAGCACCCAGAGAATAAGTCTAGGTTTCTCGTCTTTCATAGTCATCAAGTATTTGATTGCGGAATGATCTGTGAACACGATAACCTTGTTCCACACACATAAGATAAGATACGAATTTGTCAGCAAACCGCAACTAATAACGATTCTTTCTATTGTAGCATAATTGAGTTTTTCATCATTTAACGTTTGACTGGCATAAAGACTTCCCTTTCTCGACCCCAGCTTATTTGATTGCAAAGTCATTTGCCGTAGCGCGTAAGTTGAATGGAAGTTCCAATCTGGGCGACTCTCTGGGTGAGGACAATTTATTTTAAACCAACTCAAAGCGTCCATGCATGGCTCATTAATTCGAACGACCTGCTTGCATATGAAGATTAGACAACGGTTTGGAAACTTTGAAAATCTCGGATGAGCCGTCTGGCAAAAACACATGTGGCCAAAACTCCGTACTTCCTTTGAGTGATGTGGGAGGAGCGGTTTCTCTATGATCTCAATCTTGGCTCGGTCACCTTAATTCCTCTTTCGGGATATACGATGCCCCCAGGACTATGCCTTCTCTCACCATAAAGTGACACTTTCCCCGATTTAACACTAAATTGGTTTCCATGCACCTGCCCGTTACCAGCGATGGATTAATAGTGGCAGTCATCCAAATGTAGATCAATCCTTTGAAGAAAAAATCATTCATGAAGACTTCAATGGATTTTTCGACCATGTATGAAATATTGTCATCATACATCTCTGAAAGGTTCCCGGGGCGTTACACAGCCCAAATGGCATTCTCCGGAAAGCGAATGTGCCATAAGGGCACATGAAGGTGTTCTTTTCCTGATCTTCTGGAGCTATGGTGATCTGATTGTATCCCAAGTATCCATCTAGAAAGCAGAAGTACTCATTCCCTGCTAGTTTATCTAACATATGATCAATGAATGGCAGTGGGAAATGATATACGATCACTGATGAGTCTCGTTAGTCAATACAAATCCTCCATTATGCTTATTATGTAATCGCTTTGGCTCCGAGCACCATTTTCTCATTTACTACCACCGTAGTCCCTTCTTTCTTGGGCACCACCTAGACAGGGCTTACCCATGAATTATCAGAGATAGGTTATATCACTCCAACATCTAACAATTTAAGTACCACCTTCCTCACTACCTCTTTCATGGAAGGATTTAAGCGTCTCTGGGCATCCACTGTTGGCTTGTTGTCTTCCTCTAGTAATATCCTGTGCATACACATAGATGGCCTTATCCCTTTATATCGCCCAGTGGACCATCCACCGCTTCTTTATGCTCCTTAGGATCTTTAATTTCTCCTCCTCCATGTTAGAGAGGGAGGATGAGATGATAACTAGGAGTGTAGATTCCTCCCCAAGATAAGCATATCTCAAATGATTAGGGAGTTGCTTCTTTTCCACAATAAGGGGCTTCTAAATAGAGGGAGTCAATCGGCTTGGGCTAGCTCCCAAAGATTCAAAATACTTTCTTCTATTCGGGCCAAAAGAATTCATCCATTTGACATACTCTTGAACTGTCTCATCTTTACAAGAGTAAGGGTCATCATGAGTCAAAGCAGTTCCTGTAATGGTTCCGAAGGAACCAATCAATAGACGCTATGGCCTCTAGCATATCCACTCTAAGAACCATCTGTGATCATGTGGATGCTTTATGGCATTAAAGACATCAATGTCACTTCCTCTTCAACCCGTCAACCTCGCTCACCCGCACATCAATCATTGCCCTTCCCGTGGCTAGGAATGGTTGCCCCAGGATGAATAGGACCTCTTTATCTTCTTTCATGTCTAGAATAATGAAATATGCGGGGAAGATAAATTTGTCCACTTTGACTAACACATCCTCTATGATACCACGTGGACGAAGCTAGCCGCCGATCTCGCTTAACCCGCAGCGATCTGCCGATTCTTCGCTTTCTTAATTTCAATTTCTAAAGGTCGACTCACGAGATAAGGTTAATGCCGCACCTAAATCACATAAAGGCTCTTCAACACGTGATTCCCACAGCACATGGATTGTAAAGCTTATCCGATCTTTCAAGTTGTGCGCCTCGCAATATGGCACTCCACTCTTCGACGCAGCTTACGCCCCATAGCCTCCCAACTTCCTTTTCGGGACAAGATGTCCTTCATGAATTTCACGTATCCCGACATTTGCCGGGCGCTTCAGCAAATGGATGTTTATGGACTCAAGATATCCATGAACCTACTAAACTCGCTTATTTAACTGCTCTTCTCGCCGGCTACGAATACGAGATAAATAGGCTTCCTCATCATACTTAGGTTTCTCGACTTCAACTTTCTCCGTGTATCCGAGACTGCTCTCTTACTAACCTTTCAACATCTTCGCCGATTTAACATCGCTTCTCATCTCCCACAGGTTTTCATCCTCTTTCGGGCCTCAACCGACTGCCTAGAGTCTTACTACCCCTAGTGCTACAACTTAAATGTTCTTCCTTCTCTCCTCAGTTGACCTCGTAAGTACTAGCAGATTGTGTTGCCTCTCACTCAATAACTAAGCCATTTTACCCATCTGGGACCTTCAAATTTCTGAGTCAGCCGCTTTGATTGTTCATCGATGTCCTGGGCCTCATTCTCGAACTTATCACGTGACTTCATCATACTCATATGGTTATCGCCTAGCCAGTTCCATTTTCGCATCTAGGACTCGACTTCTTTCTCGAGATGGTTGAGGTTTGGCTTGCCTCCATAGGATTACCCACATCTCCGATTTTTCCATGAGAAGTTGGGGACGGTTCTTCCCTGATTATAATTCTTAATCATACGGATTGAAGTTCGGGTTGGGGAACTTGCCATATCGAGCTTGTTCAATAGTCAAATCCCCCATGGCATTCATCATTAGGCATTGAGAGGTGGGATGAGGTTCATGACATTGCTCGCATACGGGTGGGCTTTCTTCAACTTTATGCACCTGATACTCTTATGAACCCCACTGCCGAGAAGCTTCAGAATTAACTTCTAGAGAGTGTAGACACTGAAAGTAGACAAGTTTGTGAACATGTCTAACTCTAAACACCCTGCCTAGTTTCTTTGCCGCTTCTCTCAACTGCCATTGACAATTATTCAAGGCTATGTTCTCAAGAATTTGATAGTTTCCTCTACTTCGCTTCTTCCCCATAATCGCTTCCGCAGACGCCAATAAGAGTCCTAGTGGGACGACTCAACCATTATAGAAATGATGATCAGACCATTGGTGAAATCATGGTGAGGGCACTTTCTAAAAATCTGAATTCCTCCCATACCCCATAGAACGACTTTCCTTCATAATCGATAAAAGCTGATCGATGTCAATTTCAATTTTGGTCGCTTTTGTCAGCGGAGTAATCTAGGACAGAAATTTGTTTGACAGGTCATCCCATGATGTTATTGAATCTAGCGGTTCTGAAATCAACTAATGCTTGGCTTTATACTTCAATGAGAATGGGAACAATCGAAGCCGAATAGCATCATCGCTCACCCCGTTATATTTCACTGTATCACACACTTCCAAAAAGTTAAGGATATATATCGGTCCTCATGTACGAGCCCGTGAATTGATTCTGCAATAACCTGAGGGTGATGGACTTGGAGCTCTGAAGTTGTTAGCTTGTATTGCTATCTTCTAATCACAAGTGGAATAACTAAACGGGCGACCATAATCCTCGATAGGTGGCAAACAAATTATCCATATTCGCGCATCGTGATATATACTACTCCCCTAGTCGAACTTTCAACATCGTCGCTCTATTTTCTTCCATTCATTCCATAGGTGTAGTTGCTCCATTCTAGTTGCTTTCTTGTCTCTCAAAATTCTTTTCAAAGTTCTCTCTATTTCAAGATCCAAAGGAATAAGATTTTCAGCAAGTTCTTGTCTCATACAACCTAACATACTTGCAAGTTTGTCACAAAGAAAAAGAAAAAATAAAGCATAAAAAATTTAAGCAAATAAATGTCTGAAGTACCAAAGAAGCACTTAGTATTGATATCTCGTGATAAACACTATGACAAAGAAGATTCCCTACGAATCACGCCAAAAACTTGGTAAGCTAATCATATGATCATGGTTTTCGTACATGCAAATGTATGTGCGCCTATTCCGCAAGTACACGCTATCGGCTAACAAAACGATCTAAGTACCTGACATCGATCCACGTGGAAAAACCTTAATCGCGAGTATGCTAAGTACAAAATTACAATACTCCTTTAATATTCAAACTAGCAATCTGATGGCTAAGTGGAACTAAAAGTAAATTGCTTACATAAAGTAATTGTTCATTTTTATGTAAAATTTATCAAGGATGTAAAAGGTTAGTTGCCGTGCTGTTTGACAACTTACTATGTAATGCGCGATTCCATTCCATTATCTAATATAGTGTTTATCTAATGCGGCTCTTCTCAAGGTCATTTAACCTCCCTTTATCACTAGGTTTCTTGCTCCTTGGCTCAACCCCAAGCATTAAAGGTGCATAGAGTGCAAAGAATAATTGATAATCCTATATTACCAAGTTTATTAGGTTATCCCAACTATGTTCCACTCTTCATTCACTTCCTCGGGATCTTACAAAGAACCACTCACATATTAAAGATTGATCAGATTTTAATATGATTTCATCCAAGCATAAGTTAATGGTAAAACATATATATAAGATAATGGAATTATAAAAGGTTAAATTTTACTATAGTATTCATGTCCAAATTTACCAACACCCTAAACCACGAAATTAGAACCTCATTATGTTCTGTTCCACTACAAATGAAAAGCAAGACATGAGAATAGGAATAGAGAAAACTTCAATAATCGAGGGAATGACAATCTCCCTGGTTCTTCAAGGCTCTCTCCCTAAAGGTCGCTTGATTCGCGCTACAAAGAGTCGAGCTAAAATCAACAAAATTTATATAATAATTTGTTCTTGCATTTCACGCTGTGAGTCAAGCTATCAAGTAGATAAAGGTCTAGTAATCGAACACTCTGTGGATGGGTTTTCATCCTAAGAATGATACGCATGAGTGTAAAAAGGTAAGGCTTTCTATTTGGACTTTTTGGATTTGCTTCAAAAACAGTGGAAGTAGTTTAACTGCTGAGAATTTGTAAAAACAGAAAATGAAGTGTGAAAAGTTAACTTTGAAGATTTAGGTCACTAACTTGGTAACTTAGGGCAAACAAGTGTCCTCGAGTTATGACAAGCAACCTATAGTCCCCGGCATTAAACCATTCATGTTTAACTAGCAAACCCTCACCCTAACAACAACTCCTATTTGAGTCAACACGTAGCATGCGCCTATGGCCCTTTTTCGCTTGAAACCCTAGCATTAAATATCATTTCAGAGCTCGTAAAGACTATCTAAAAACCACAAAGGCATCTAAAGACAAGGCCGCATCAGATCCTAAAGCATTTTAGAGATTGCCAAATCAATAACATTCAAAGCTATTCAACCCAATTTGAGAAGATGAGGGCCATAAATACAGACTTGTAGCTTAACACAAGAGGACAAATACGATACGCCCCACTACCAAGCTTAGCTTCCTTCCTTCAAAGAAAAGAGGCTTAGCCACATCTCAGTCATTATCCTCAAGCAGTAAGGTTGGCAGCCGAGAAAATAAGGGAAAGAGGAGAGAGAAGAGAGAAAAGCAAAACCCTAACTAAAAATACAAAACTTTATTTACAAAAATGAAACTAAGCAATTCCTCTTTTCTCTCCCCAAATCATGCTTCCCAAAAATTTCTATTTATTACAAAAGAGAGGTTTATAGGCCAATTCCTAATACATGAAAATACTAAAACTCTACAAATTTGGCTAAGTTAAAGGACAATAGAGTAATACACCAAATTTGAGTCGGTTAGCATTAAATACAAAAACATGATTTAGGCAAGAATTTCGCAGAGGAAGAATTTCCGGCTAGGTAGCGAAATCACCATGCATAGCTTAAAATAGAAAATTTTCATGAGAGCTCGCAATTTCGCTAGCTTAGCGAAATTTTCGTGGAGTAGCGAATTGATTTAAATTCCCCGCTAGGAACAAAGGCTCAGCTTAAAACCCCGTGTATACCGAAATCCACAATTTCGTCGAACTCACAAATTTTCGCTAAACTCATAAATTTTTCGCATCCCACCGAAATTTTCGCAGTTTAGCTTAAAATTGTCGGTTTGTCGATTTTCACCGCTTGCCTCGCCTTTCATCGCATCAATTTTTCTTCACTTTCGCTCTTCGCTTTCATTGATTCGGGGTCGGGTCGATGGCCGACACTTGATTCAAACTTCATGATTCATCATACATCCCGATATTGAACTTCTAAAGTGCTCAAACACTGCAAACAACCAAAAATACTTTAAAATGGCATAAGTGCTACTAAGAAGACTTTGAACACTTCAATTGGTATAAATGACATGATTAATGCGCAAAGCACTCAAACCTATCTAATATGGGGTATTCAAAATTGCACTTTTCTCGCATTAATCACACCCCCAACCGAAAAAGTCAAGTAGTCCCTTAGCAAATGCAAAACAAAAAGGAGATGTATGTAGTGATTTTCAAAAAGGTTATGATGCAAAAAGGTATATGTACATATAAACATTGCTTTTAAACCGAAAAATTGACATCAAAATCTGTAAACCGATATGAAAGAATCCAAATCCATACAAGAACAATTCTAGTCAATCTTGGATCCATGATTCTCAACTTGAATTTCCACCTAAGTCTAATGGTTTTATATAACCGTGAGTAAGCCAATAAATTACAAATTTGTCCCTCCCCCCAACCTAGCACTGGCATGGCCTTAAGCCGTTGAACAACTTAGATAAAGATAGTTACGCTCTGCTTTCTTTATTCAACTACAATGTAGAATGCAATGCTTAAAATCCGACTTCACCAAACCGTGGTAACGGGATTCACCGATGACTCCCAACCAATTAAGGTTTAGGCATCAAGCCAAAAGGATCAATGACCACTAACTCACGTGCTTCACCCTGACCGTATGTGACTTCGAAAAATCAAGCACCTACAATCTGCTAGGGACTCTACCCATCCACCCATGAACGTAATCACAAAATCGATGACTCCCCAACCAATTAAGGTTTAGTGGCATCGGCTCAAAGGTTTTCGCCATACACCCCTGACCGTGCTCTGCTTCAAGCAAAACTTCACGACTTTATTTTTCTTTTTCTTCTTTCTTTTTCTTTTTCTTATTCTTTTCTTTTCCTTTTTGGAAGACTACATTGGTCTTCAACTATTGGCACACAAACCTATCCTAGTTTCAACATGCTTAAGGCCTAGCTTCAAAGCGAAAGGAGAGAAACAAAGTCACAAACTCTATTGAAACAATCCTGAGTGCTGTGTGAATTAGCATAAGGAGAAATTTTCAAGTCGAGCATGTCGGCATCGCGAACTCAGACCAAAATTAATTCAAGCATGGAATTTGTTCTAGCATGTAGGTGACAAACAAGGATTCAATTTTCCAACAAAAGCAATTCAATCGTCTAATTAGCACCAATTGTTCAATCAATTCAATTGTTCAATTGAAAAGAAAACATTTACACCTCGGTAAAGGCACAAAACATGATATGTACAAAAAGTCAGATATATATAACCGAATAGCTATATAGCCAAAATGGCTAGTACATGCATACAAAGCTAAACATTAAATATCACCGCCTACTACGGCTAATACATAAATCCTAATCAAAATCGCAGGCGCTTGATACAAAGCCGTAACTATACAAAAAAAAATATGTAAAGAAAACCTAACCACCTCACCGTGGTGGTGGTGGTGGCCTGTCGCTACGTCATAGCCCAAAACATCCAAAGAGGCAAAGGCCCGTAGCTGGGCCTTCTCTCCGATCGTGACACGAGGAAGGCCTAAGCGCCAGCTATGATCCAAATAAGCATGAGTGACACTAGGCCACCGATCCCGGGTCATTCGTAGATGCTAGTGAGCGTATGGCATCCATCACACCATTATCTCTATCGCATTGAATACCCAAATGGTGCTGAATAGACGGGCCGTGAGACCCCGCTGCAACCGCCGACAGGGCCTCGCGGAGGAGGGATGAAGGTGATATCTCGTGGAACCGATTCCCATCGTATCTCTGCCTGTGGGCAGGTATATCATCTCGTATATGGTGTCATCGCCTCCCGACCCGCACTCTCCCGTCCTGCGGGTCGTAAGTGGAAAGATACGGCATACCATCACCCGCTCCACCGATACGACCAGCATCGAACCCTCATCTCGATCCCGGGTCCTCCCGGGAATCCCATACTAGGAGAACATGGCAGAGGAGTCTCGGCATAAGGAGTGGAATGCTCTCTGCTCGTACCAGGTCCTTCCGATGGACCTTCCTCGACCGCATCAGAGGCCATCACCGCCGTGAGGGATCGAACCAAAATCCCCCGAGATCGCAAAGAGCGCTCCAAGACGGGCTCCTCCGTCAGACGTAATGTCAGCCGGAAATAAGCTCGTCCCGAATGTATGGTCAAGAAATGCATCCGAGGCGGAGCCGCCTCCTCGTAAAATACCGTCCAGCCAGCGCGGGTGTTCTCGCCGTTGCTCGAACCATCTCGCGATGAGGCGCGGCTCCACCCGTAACTCCTTCCTCGTGACACGGCCAGATACGCAGCCAAGAGTCACTAAATATCGCCGCTCGAATACCCGCGGCGATCATCAATACTGAACTGAAGCTCACGCGGACTAGCTGATCCTCTAGACGTCATCGAGCGGTAGAACCGCAGCGACCACTTCGGTAGTACACGCTCTAGGGTCATGAAAGGCACAATGGAATAACTTCAATCAATCTCATGGACTCTCAGATCTAGGATCGCCAGCTGGGACGCCGTGAGTACGACTCTTGATGGAACGGGTCTACGATGGAGTCGCGACATTCCTAATGGGGTTCCCATTTAACAATGGCCTCCGAATCCTCGATGCTGGCGACAGCTGAGGTGATGAAGTCGCCTCCGCAGCTAGATGGGATCGTGACTACGCGGTCGAGGATGATTCCGCTTGGGCCCGATGCGGCCCGCTTGAGGGCCCGCCCGAACTCTCCTCCGAGGTAATCGGTGATGGGGCACTGGTCCCATCCGTGTCCGGATAGGCCAGCCTAATCCCCGAGGCTCCTCGTGTACCCGCCTCTGGGACCTGACGGCATCGAGCCCGGACCCAGCCGGGGCCCCTCTCCTGCATCAATCTCACTCGGGCCGAACACGACCCACCTCGAGTACGAACCATATCCGAAATCGAACAAAATAACAAAAGGGCTCGACCACCTAAAATGTACCGAGGCTCAGATTCGAACCGAGGCTCCGGCACGACCGACCACTCAATCAAGCCGATGAATCGTGTCACCGTTGCAACTAAAAACAAATGACTAGCTAAACAAGGCTCGGAGAATCCATCAAACGTCGGGACGTGGCACCGCAGTCGAACCAAAGGCACCTAGCCCCGAACTCGCACCGAGGCTCACCTGGCTTCGCAGCGGGACGACCAAGTCCGGGAGTGCTGACCGGCCAGAAGGCGCCGCCGCGCGGTGGATGCTCACCGTGGCTCGGCCACCGCCGCACAGGTGGTGGGCGGGCAAGGATGCACAGTGGTAGAGGTAATCGGGCGCTTCGTCACGGCTAATCTACGGCAGCGGGCAACGGCCATGTCCGACTCGCTTAAGGTTTGGAGCTCAGTGTTTCAGAGAGGTTTTCCGCCAGGAGGGGAAATATGAAGTGACTCTTTGGCTATCCCCCCAAAGTTTATAGAACCAACATGGGCACCGAGGGTCTTCCGCCAATTTTCGCTTATTTTTAGCGACCTGCTCAAACCGAGTACACTACCTCGTATTTCCCAAAAGTTTAAAATTAATTAATAATATATAAAATAAGAATTATTATTATAATATGTACTCAATTAAAAATTAAACACAAAACTATACTATACAAAACTAAATTACTAAAATGAAAATGCTAAGTTAAAAATTTTCGAAAAATAACTGAAACTATCAAAATTAACTAACTTAAGACAGAAAGTAAAGATTGTGGAACTGCAATTCGGTTTTTGAAAACACCGAACCAGTTCAATCTCAAAATTACTCAAGGGGGGTCAAGGAGAATGATCTCCTCAACCCTGCAGTAGCCTGGGCTGATTCCATTTTGTTGGGTGCCCAAATGTTGATCTGCTCCCTCATCACGGCTCGCGGAATCGAGCAAATGGTCTGCAATGCGTCGATGGCAAGACTAAACCTTCTTCATCTCTGGCTGACTGGATCTCCCGCAATTCCTGGACATTTTGCTTTCCTGCACACTGACCAATTGAAAAACTTCACCAGTTATATGATTTTCATTTTCTAGCAACTCATGTTTGTTATTCAAATGAAAGATGTCTGGAACCCAAGGTCATGTTACCAAAGGTGTTGCATGACTCCATTCCTAAGAATTTATTATTGCATTGGCTGTGGCCAGAAATGGTCTTCCTAAGATGATTGGTACATGATTGGGTTCATTTGCAATTGGCTCAATGTCAAGCACTACAAAATCTACTAGGTAGTAGAATTTGTCTATTTTTACTAAGACATCCTCAACTATCCCCTTAGGGATTTTCACTGATCTATCGGCCAATGAAAGTGCATGCTGCAGGTTTAAGTTCACCTAAACCTAACCGCTGTATATCAATACGACATTAGATTCACACCGGCTCCTAAATCAAGCAATGATTTGCCTATGCACTTCCTGCACCACATTGATCGAAATTGCGTGAGAGATCCCGGATCCTCGATTTTACATGGTATTTGCTTGATTATGGCACTGACTTGTTCAAAGGAGAAATGCTTTCTTCTCAATGCCTAATCCTCTTAATTGTGCAAAGATCTTTCAAAATTTTGCATAAGCAGCACTTGTTTGATTATGTCCAATAAAGGTATGTTAATCTTTCACTTGCCTTAAAGCACTTAAGATGCCCGTCATTGGTGATGCCTTCTCTTACCTCTAAGTGCTTGGGGGAAATGGAGGTGGTATGCGGTATTTCATCAATCCTCCTTAGAGAATATGCCTGCACTGCAATTCTTCTCCTTGATCGGACTTTCAAATGTGCTTTGGCATGGTTGATCAACCTCTTTTCCACTCCTCGTGTAATTATGCCTCTTAATCTCATCCATTCCCGAATTGTCGGATGACCCCACTCATGAATTCCCCTCGATTTGAAGTGTTTGTGATGGAAACCTCCCTTTCTTGTACCTCTAGCAACTCGTTGATTTCGTGATTGAATACGAGGTTGTCAATTTTCTGCCGAGATTGCTCTCAAGTCCATCTATTCTCTCGCTTAGTGTACTTTCTACAGACAATCCTTCGCGCGCTGCATTGGATTCCTTTTTATTCCTCAACAAAGGTTTACCACCTTACTCAAATTCAATATGGCTTCGCTCTAATCGAGAAGAGGATGGTGGTTGTTGTGATTGTGAGGGGATACCAAATCGAGGCTTCACAACTGGGGTACATGTTGTGGGGGCGGTCTCCATGCAAGGTTAGTGGTGATTCAATTGGAATTGTAAGTATTGCCATATGGAGCATTGGATCATGTGTTTGAATTTGGTCTTACAGTTGTTTGCACATTCCGACATCAATTCCTTCACCGTAGGGCCATAGGACATGGTTCTACCGTGTACAGGGGGATTGGAAATCGTGCAAGGATCGGACTGCGGTAGGATTTTTCGCCATCAGATATAACCTCTCGGGAGCCGCTTTGCCTTCAAGCTCCCTCTCACCTTCCTAGCCAGGGCCGAAATCCTAGCCTCATTTCTATTTCCCTCCGGCAGCTTGCATTACATCCCACCCTCGCTAATCGTGGTCTCATCCTTTCCATTTCTGTGTGGTTGGGGGCTCATCCCAACCCTTAGAAGCTCTGTACCCACGTAATTTAAAAATCCATGCTTCATCCGATGTTTACCCGTAAAGTCTCCTCCACACATGGTTTCCAAAAGCTGCCTCATGGCAGGAGACATACCACCATAGAAGTGGTTCACCAACATCCAAGTGTCAAACCCATGATGTGGGCATGCATTGATGGTTTCCATAAATCTTTCCCAACACCGGGGTAAAATCTCTCACCATCATGAGCCGCAAAGGTATAAATTTGTCTTTCAAATTATTAGGTCTTATGAGCACCGAAGAATTTCTTCAAGAATTCCTCGCCGCAATACCCAATTTCTAATGGTTCTAGCCTCATGAGTTTAGCCATATCTTCGCCTTGTCCTTTAGAGAGTCAATGGAAATGCTTTTAGCCAAAGAAATCCATGTCCATCATACCTTCCTCAAGCGTAGTGCAAACCCCAAACTCAATATGAGCGTATGGATTTTCATTTTCCATACCATGATATTGGGGAGTAAATAACATGGCCTCACCGCTGCATCTTCACAGAGGAATGATACGTGACGGGCACTAACTCTGTGAGGCTGATGCGATCCTCATACGGTTCTATAAGCATTCGATTCACAAGGTTCCCGGTCGACTCATTGTCTCTCAAGTACTCGGATCCATGAGATCAAGATACACTAACTTCACTAGCTAGGTCATTGTACTTATCCTATGCATTCCACCGATGTGTCTCTATCCCACCGCCAGATAAACACCGTTACCAAATTCTAGGAGTTGACAAATAAAGAGCAACTACGTAGCTCAGAAAAGATTAAAGTTAAATAACAAAAATTAAAACTGACTAAAAAGGTAAATGGGAAGGCGCCACTGCAAAGTACTAAACCGGGCGCTCCCGCAACTGAAAGTGACAAAAAGAGGTAAAAAGGTTACCTTCACTTGTGATGTTGATCACAAGTACACTTCAACTTACCATTAGTAGTTTGGCACCATCCTCGGCAACGGCGCCATTTGACTAAGCTACGTGAGGGTCGAGCTAAAATCAACAAAATTTATATACACTCTGTTCCTCCCTACTATCGCCGTGAGTCAAGCTACCGCAGATAGTGGTTCAGTAGTCGAACACTTCCCGGATGGGTTTTCATCCTAAGAATGATACGCATGAGTATAAAAAGGTAAGGCTTTCTATTTGGACTTTTCGATTTGCTTCAAAACAAATGAAGTAGTTTGAATAATGAGAATTTGTAAAAATTAAAATGAAGTGTGAAAAGTTAACTTTGAAGATTTAGGTCACTAACTTCGTAACTTAGTGGCAAAACAAGTGTCCTCGTTTATCCTCGTGGTTATGACAAGCAACCTATAGTCCCCCGCATAACCGGATCTATGTTTAACTAGCAACCTCACCCTAACAACAACTCCTATTTGAAGCCAACATAGTAGCATGCAAATACGGCCCTTTTCGCCTTGAAACCCTAGCATTAAATATCATTTCGCAGGCTCAGAAGACCATCTAAAACCACAAGGTATCTAGCATTACATGCACTATATCCTAAAGCATGGAGAGTATCGCCAAATCAATAACATTCCAAAGCTGATTCAACTTTTAATTTGAGAAGACGAGGGCTATAAATACAAGATTGTGAGCTTTTAACACAAGAGACAACATGCATATGCCCCACTACCAAGCTAGCTTCCTTCCTCTTCAAAGAAAAGAGGCTTAGCCAAGCATCTCGAGCTGTCATCCTCAAGAGGGGTGTCGGCAGCCCGAAAATAAGGGAAAGAGGAGAGAAGAGAGAAAAGCAAAACCCTAACTAAAATACAAGACTTTATTTACAAAAATGAAAACTTACAAATTCTTTCTCTCCCCCCAAATTGTTGCTTCCCAAAATTCTCTCTATTTATTACAAAAAGAGAGGGGTTTATATGTGCCACCCTAATACATGAAAATACCAAAACCTACAAATTCAAGGTTAAAGGACAATAGAGTAATACACCAAATTTGGAGTTGGTTAGCATTAAATACAAAAAACATGGACGAGCAGCTGAATTTCGCTTAGAGTGAAGAATTTTCGCTAGGTAGCGAAATCGACCATGCATAGCGAAAAATAGAAAATTTCGCTTAAGGCTTGGCAATTGCTTAGTTAGCTAAATTTCGCTAGCTTAGCTTAAATTTTCGTGAGTACGAATCATGAAATTTCTTAGAACAAAGGTTTACTTAAACCCCCGGTGTCTAGCTTAACCACAATTTACGAACTTGCGAATTTTGTTGGGTCCTGGCGAATTTTCGCAATCCCAAATAAATTTTCGCGGTGCTTAGCTAAAATTGCCGGTTTGCCGATTTTCACCGTCGCCTCCCCTGCCTTCTAACACGTATCAATTTTTCTTCACTTCATTTCGCCATTGATTCTTTGGCTACGATGATCGACACTTGAATTCAAACTTCATGATTCATCATACATCCCTTGATATTGAACTTCTAAAGTGCTCAAACACCCGCAAAACAAATCAAAAAATACTTAAATGGCATAAGTGCTACTAAGAAGACTCAACACTTCAATTGGTATAATGACATGATTAATGCGCAGCACTCAAAAAAAAAAAAAAAAAAAAAACCTATCTAATATAGGGTTCAAAATTTCACTTTTCGGGCATTAATCATCAGTCTTCAAGTCTTCTTTATTATGTTATGTTCCACTACAAATGAAAAGCAAGACATGAGAATAGGAATAGAGAAAACTTCAATAATTGAGGGAATGATGATCTCCCGGGTTCTTCAAGGCTCTCTTCCCAAAGATCAGTCTTCAAGTCTTCTTTTTTTTGTTTCAAGCTTCAATTCCTCAAACCCTAGCTCTGCAAATTAATTTCGAACCCCCTTTAATTGGATTTTCCCGTTCCTTTTATAGTCTCTCCATGAGATAAGGTTTATTGAGACTTTCCCGCAACGTCGTGACGTTAGGACGTCGCGACGCCGGCATCACGACACGCTAATGATTTGCACCACTCTTCTCCGAGCCTCCCGCACGGCCCATTTTCGCATTTCGCGTTTCTCCTGCCAAAACCAAATAAAACTAAATATTAGAAAAGTAATGAAAACACAAATACATATATATGAAATGTATCCTTAATCCGCTAAATCTCGGTTTATAATGAGTGTTTTCAAGACTCATCAACACGCGCATGATCCGACATGCTCTGCGCAGCGCGCGGCGGGACAACACGCCGACGCCGCGTGGATCACGCACGGGAGCTTTTCCCGGCCGACCTTCCGAGACACCAGGATCGTCACGACAAGATCTGTTCCTCGAAAGCGGCCTGTAACTTCGCTTTTAGTTTGGCGGCGTGAAATAAAGTGAAAACGATGGTGTTCGTCGAAAAAATAAGCTATACTGGTCAGAATGCCTAGACCGTGAGAGCAATGGGTGCCGGAAACCCCGAGAAAACTTAACAAAAGGGCAAATGGTACTTCATCAAAATCCGAAATTTTCTAGATCCTGATGATGAAACTGACACTTCACTAGGAATTGTCTCAAATCTAGCTACCACATCAATTTCCGCCGAATCTCGAGATAGTCGAATTTCACGCTTTTCAAGGCAACTGTGGCCCAAGGTCGTGAAACAATTTTGTGAAAGACATGTGATGTGACAAAAGTCACCTACTACATGTACCTGGCGTGACCTATGTTGCATGATTAGAGAGAGGATGAGATGAATGACTTAGATTAAGCCAAGTGTCAAGATCTAAGACAAAAAGGGACACAGATGGAATTTTGAAAAGTTAAATGAGAATAAGATAAAAGATGAACAATTTCTTCTTCAATTTGAACAAGAAAATGTGTAGTAGAGGGGAAAAAGGTGCATTAGCTTAGGTTTTCAGTTTTAGAAAGAGAGAGAGCTACTATATTTCACGTCACCCAGGTTTGCCATTTTGGCCAAGAAGTAAAGTTGTTCTACGCTGAGGGCTACGATTGACATCGATTGGGAGTTTCAACAACTCCAAGAGGTAGAGGTCTTCTCCTACTAGGTTATTTTCGGTTTTAAGAGTCGTGTTAATGGTTTGGTTGGATTCGAGGCCGCGAGTGGCCGTTGATCGGGTCCCAAAACTCGGGACCGAATTGGTTGGAATATATGGCACCCAAGCTGACAAACTTAGTGGTTGCTAGTGGTTTGCAGATAATTTATGCAATAAATTATGGTTTGGGTGTTTTTAAATGGAAATGGCCAGGATTTCCCGGTTCCACAAGCTGAACCGATGCTTCGTGAGTGGGCTTACCTGACAATTTCCACGCTTCATTTAAGGACCGTTAAAAAAACAAATTCCCGCTTTGTCGGGTCGGGCCGAAATGGTTCATGTGTGTTGTGGGCAAATATTGCTTGAATTGAATGGATTGGAATTGTGTGAGAAATAATATGTTAATGCATGTAATTAAATGTGTTAACATGAAGTAGAATTATATAAATATAATTGTGTGTGTTTATTGAATGAATTGTAATTAGCTCAAGTGAGCTAATTTTGATGTTATTGATGTGAATTAAATAACATGTGGCATGTATGTAAATTTTGTTAATATATGTGTAAGTGATATATTGGCATGTGTGGTTTGGAAATGGCATAATGCATTTCATATGCACCGGGGCAACCTAGAAAATTAGGTGTGAGTGCATGGCGTGAAAGAAATGAAAAGGAGGTTTTTCGCACATTGGCTTAGGCATGCGTGAGGAAGTCGATGAGGACTCGAGACACGGGATTGGGCATGTAGACATTCAAGTAGGATCATGTATTTGCTTGAGTGTGTGTTTATGTTGGATCATTGCATGTGCAATTTAGGCGGGAGTAACCCACGCTGAGGTTTTCACCACAGCATTGCTCACCCTATCGAGATCATTATTTCGTGCATAATGGATCGCTCGAGGAGACGACGCTCTTTAAAGGCCAATTTTTAGAAGAAAGCCGTCAGGGCTTTGATGTTTTTGGTATTCGCTTTTGTAGAACATGTATTAAAACTTTAAATTTTGATATATGTTTTAGTTAAGAGTATTGTAATAACTCTTGAACTATTGGTAAATAGTTGATATAATTTTGTGAGTATTAATACATGGGCCCAAGTGGCCATTTTACTCATTTTTATCCCTATGTGGACCCGGTGTGGTCTTTGTAAAATATTGGGACAGGTTGCCATGTGATTGGGACAGGTTGTACCTTGGGTAGAGCTCCCCGTATAAAGGAGACTCTGCCCGATTTTCATGAGTGGTGTCGGGTTACCCGACATCTACGAATATTCCGCAGTTTGACGGGTTGTCAACCCGACCCCCGAAATGGGGCGCCACAAAAAAATTTAAAGAACCCGCTTCCGGAGACAGTGAAGAAAGATTCTGAGTCTTTGTATATTAAACTCGAATATTATTCGTATAAGATGAGGCCTTATGTTTTCAAGCTATACAAACCTAAATATGGAAAATATACAATTTCCATACATAATAATCTAACAGTATCCCATAGGATTGCGAGGTCAAATGGACAAACACCACTTACGGAGCCAAACAGAACAGACCTCCACATCGAGGTTGGGGATCAACTCTAATACTATTTTGTAACGACTCGGTCCAATCATGTAGATATTGTATGTTTTGAGCTCAAAGGTCACTCACGGATTTAAAACATGTCTACGAAATTTAGAGGAGCTCATACTTATGTAGTGTCAAAAAGTTTCTTCCTTATATGTGGGATGTGAGAGAAGACCTGATGGGGAATAAATGCAAATCCCAATCTTCCTCAATGGAAGTAAACTGAGTTAAAAACTTCAAATATGTCTCTCAAGCATTGCTCCTATATGATCCCATCAACCACAAATTACGATGAACAACACAGCTCGCCGCATCAACAGAAGCGTCATCACAAACCAAAACCTTCAATTCACCAAAATTTTGTTTTGTTACATTATGCGTTTGAAAGCCCCCAAACTTTTGGACTTGCTTTTGGCTTATGTGATGTAAACATAGTTAATTGAAATGAAGTATAAAAGCTTCTTGGGACCGTGAGACGCAAGGAGTACTTGAGGCATGAAGCGAGGCGTACTTAAAACGTGAGGTGCACTTGAGGCACAAGGGGCGTACTTGAGGCACGAGTGGAGGCATACTTGAGGTGCAAGGTGCACTTGAGGAGCGAGGCATGAGGTGCACTTGAGGTGTACTTGAGGTGCACTTGAGGCACAAACTTTTTAAATAAGGAGAATCTTACTTAATATAAATAAAAATGATATATCTCACCTATATATAATTTTTAAGCGAAATGAGGCGCATCCTATATAGATCTGATTTTGTTAAGAACCTATTTCATTTCCTTTTCGGTCAATATGTTGTCTCAAATTTTGTAAGAACAATTTGATGTCTTCGGCTGCAATTTTTACTAGTTGATATTTACAAGCATTGTATATAGCTAGGATTTTGTATGAACTTATTTCATTTCCTTTTCATACGTTGTTACAAATTTTGTAAGAATAATTTGAAGTCATTTTCAATTTAGTATGAAGACCACAATATGTCACATGTACAACATGTTGTTTCAAACTTTTATAAAAGCGTAATCAGAAAATGATTTCAAAATTTATTTATTTATTTTATATTCTTAATTTGGACCCAATATTTTATTAAAATAATAATTTTTAATATTTTGCAAATTCTATTATGTCTTAACAATCATTCCCAAATTATTATTGACATATTTCATATCCTATTATACTCCAAAAATTTTCTTAATTTTATTTATTACGTAAATGAGTTCCCAAATTTCAATGAAATACGTAATTGTCAAGAAAAAAATATTTCTAAAATATTTATCAAATACATAATTATATAACTTTAACTCTTCCAAATACATTATATTCATTTTTATTTTCTAAAATTCAAATATCTTTATACATAGGTTTCTTATGCCTACCTTTTTTCTTTAATAGTATTAACCATAACAATAGAATTTTTTTTCTTTTTCTACTTTCAACTACTCATACATTGTCTTATCAAGATGTCTTTTTTACGTTTTCACTTACATGTTACATACTAAGTAGGTTCATCAATACAATTCTCTCTTGTCTCTTTCTTTTTTCTTTTTTTTTTTCCTCTTAGATTCTTACGTTTTTTTTTGTTCTTTTTTTTTTTTTTTCATAAACTTAAAGCTTATGGTTACCGCATTTCTTTTTCTTTTCTTTTTATTCACAATCTCATAACCTATGGTGATTTCTTATATTTTTTTTTCTTTTTACTTTTCATTTCATACTAAAGCAATTCAATATGATTCCACAAAATCATCATTTTATTTTTATTTTTAAAGAAAAAATAGTGTAATCCAACCTCGACTTCTTCGTGGTTAATTTAACCTTAAAGAAAATTAAAAAATCTAAACCAAAGAAATCTAGAAAAATAAATAAGAAAAATATATTACCTTTCGAATTACTTCTTCAATTCTAGATCTAACATCCTAGATTTTTTCGGAATTTTTATGTACAAGAGAACTATTTCAGAGAAGAACAAAAACGATTCATTATTATTACTAACATTATTTTCTTTCTAATAGAACGAAATCTAAGAAAAATCTAATATTTGAAAACCCTTCTTCAAACCCTAGTTCTCAACACCAATAAAAAGGCAAAGAAAAATAACATATTTTTATTTTTTTTTTCTTTTTATACATACTATTTCCCTAATAAATTACCAATATACCTTTAGTTAAAAAACCCCTTTTTAAAAAATATGAGGCATCATAATTGGAAGCTTGATATTTTTGTTTTCTTAGCCGATTACTCTAAATTGATACGTGTCACTGATATGACCATAAACAGTAGAAAAACAATAATATTTTGTGATTTTACATTCATAGTTTTGAAAGGCGCATCTTAGGCATACGTAAAATCCAAGCGCCACAACTCCCGTCGTTGATGCCTCGCCACAAGAGAAATGTAAGTACTTCACAAAGGTGTGAGAAGCCCCAAAAAAGCTGGGGCCTCACTTAAAAAAATTTATTTAATCCTATATATATATATATATATCATGTCCTGAAATTCGTCTTAGGGGCATAACTGTCAATTCACACTTTAAACCTGAAGGCTCGAAGTGTGAAAAGACATAACCCTTCCTTGTAACTGTACTGAGTCTAATTACCAAACACATGTTTAGGGTAATGAGTAACTTTCTATATCACCAATTCTCATATCCAAAATTCTATAATAACAAAAATTCTCTAACTCTCAATATTCATGTATAAATTAACATAAATGACCAAAGACAAATATTCACATCTTTCTAACAAACTATAAGAACAAATAATCCAAATGAACATAGACTTGCCAACTAAACAAGGTTCATAACAGATTCCAAAATCAAATTCCAAATAATGATATGATTCTCATCTTAACCAATCTCTCTTTGCCGAATTAAATGTACTTGAAAATATGTCAACCGGGATAGGTTCAACAGCGCCAAGCAAACACTCGCCAAGCCCAAAGAAAGGCAGCCTGGGCCGAGACGCCCGGCCCCTGCAAGACCAGCCCAAAATGGAAGCCCAGCTATTCGCCCCATACACAGCGAGACACCCGAGAGCCTGCGTCCGTGGAATCAAACCTAATCTCACCAAGAGTGGAGCCAGATAATTCCCTATAACAGCTTACCCAGTAAATCAAACTGAATCTCACTAATGAGGGAAGAAGGATAATTCACGATAACTTCTCCTTCATTATCCCTTATTAATCCAATAACGATAAAGGCAGAAAATATCCCATCCAATGGGAAAGAATCCTTGCCACCATCCAATTGGGAGAAACATGTGCTATAAATACCAAGCCACACCATCGGTGAAAGGTAGCAGACTTATGCACCAATACTTCATTTCCCAAGGCTAATATTCTCACAGAAAGAACTGACTTAGCATCGAACACAACCCGGGCGAGCCCCCCGCCGATCCTCTTAGTTACAGCCTGCTAGGAGCGTAGGCATCCAAGAGCGAACCGGCCGAGCAACAGCTCCAATTCGACCTGGCCGATTCTCTAACACACTCCTGCACCCAGCCCGCTGAAAAGTGCATCATCGGCCACAGCCATGGGAACACTCTGCCTTTACAAATAAAGCTAATCTTTCAGTAACTGATGATATCAACTCGGAACACAAGCAGGAGTAACACCAATCCTCCAAGGATGCAGGACTAGCTATGCGACATAGACAGCCAACCTCCCGGCGGCGCGTTAGAAACAATGCAGGCCAACACGAACGAGGTGGAGGTGCTTCGCCTCACCAACCAACACCTGATAGGAGAGCTAGAGCAACTCACCAGGCAGATGCAACGCCCCACGGAAACGCCGACAAACTCCGTGGGCCATAATCACCCCTCACGAAGGGTAACCACACCTCGGCACCTCGAGGTGTCAAACTGAAGGCAGACCGCCGGTCAGGAACGGACCACGCCTAACCCCTGGAGAGGAGGGCAACGAAGCAACACTCGGGGGGCACGTCGGAAATGATGGACTAAACCCCTCTCAACAAAGAATGGAGGAACGATCATGGGAGCAGAGGTTCAGGGACCTCCAACAAGAGCTCAGTCACATGAAGGAAGTTGTAAAGGGCCGAGCTCCTGACTCTATGGACACCCTGGTACAACAAATTGAGTCCCCGTTCACAGCCGAGGTGCTCCACTTTCCCTTTCAAATGGTTCACGCCGCAGTCAGCGCTCACCTAAGGCTACAAAGATCCCGTTGATCATCTCAACACTTATAAGAATCAACAGGCTACATGGGGTATCAGACCTCAGACGGCAGAGCTATTATCACCTAAAGTGCCCAAGTATTGGCTGTTTAATATGCTTCCACCATCGCCGATCTCCTCATCTCAGAGAGCTCCTCCATTGGCATGGTCTCCCACTTCACGGGAGCTTAA
Organism: Tetrastigma voinierianum; assembly: GCA_016808115.1. Taxonomy (NCBI): domain Eukaryota; kingdom Viridiplantae; phylum Streptophyta; class Magnoliopsida; order Vitales; family Vitaceae; genus Tetrastigma; species Tetrastigma voinierianum. Next base: position 76,138 of record JAEQBH010007421.1, on the reverse strand, counting down.
CATGCGAAGCCGAGTTATCATCTCACGACTATAAAGGTAGTCAGCAGAGTTCTAAGGCCTTATGTATTGCAGGTTCAATGCCGAGTCTCCTAAGGTAGATATACTGACGAGAGTTCGCTATCACCGCATTCATTGGCCGGGCTAGGAGGCCAAAATATCTGATGTTTTCCATCTCAAAGAATCCCCTACAAGGATAACAGGTGCTCGCTAAAGTGAGAAGCACATTAACTACAAGAAGCCCTCATATCCAAGAAAGAAAGCTCTTTAACCCATAAAGAGAAAAGCGGGACTGACAAGTGACAGGGACAGAGTCCTAAGAGACAGAGAGACCGGGAGAGGTCCCTAAAGAAAGACAGAGAGCGGTCCCCGAAAAGACGTGGAAACCTCAGAGATTGCCTGGGTCCGCCTCAGTCCAAGCCGCGATAGTAGTATTCACCTCACTGGCTTACTCCTCGACGGTCATAGTGATCGCAGTCTCGCCGAGGTACAACACAAATCAGCTGAGATGGCCATCCCGTATGAGGCCGGGGATTTCACCAAAAGAGATAACACCAAGTATTGTTAGTTCCATAGGACCACGGGCATCAAACCTGACGACAGATAACTCATGAAGGAAATAGAATATTTGATTCTGGCGCGGATATCTCCGTCGATTCTAGCATCCGAAGGCCGATCAGCCCAAAGAATCATTAAACTAATTCCTGCCAGACGACAACTCAAAGACTCAAAGAAATTCTTAGGGGAAATCATGTGATCTCGAGAGGATTTGGTGTGAGGTGGGGTGTCCACTTCACAGTGAAGGCCCATTTATGAAAGCATCAGTCAGAGAGGTAGTGGAAGCAAGGCAGCCCAAATTAATTTCGACTGACAGCCATAACATTCTCCGATTCGCACTGATAGGCCAACACCCATATGACGATCCTTGCGATAAGGGCGCCAGGGCTAACAAACGATCCATCTGGTCCTCGGGTCGACAATGGGAGTTTAGGCCGACATCATCTTCGCCACCGATAAGATCGGGCATCTAAGCGGAGAAGCCGGAGCCCGCCAGACCCACCGCGAGGATTCTCGAGAAAGTGCCTACCAGTCATTACTGCGCTCACTTGGGAGACTTCGCCAGCAACAAGAATGATAAGGTTTCTTATTGTAGATGCCCCATCTGCTTATAACATGTTATTAGGCAGACCCTTTCTCAACGCCATAAAGGCCATTCCCTCCGCTTACCACATGATGATCAAGTTCCCTACCATAAGTGAATGGTCTGAGGGGGACCAGCATGTGGCCGTGGAATGTTACTCCAAGGTCCGTGAAGCAAAAAGGTCACAACATAAACTTGACGTAGCTCGACATGCACGATGAGGTAAACACCCAGACCACTGAACGCCCCCGAAGAGCCGGAGTCCGTACCGCTGGACGACAACCCCGAACACCCGCCATCGACTCCAAGCTCATGAGGACCAGAAGCCTCCCCACCCATTTCGAAATGTATCAAGGACGCTCGCATGGAAGCGTGCGCATATGGGAGGGATTGGCTGCATTCATAATATTTTTCATGACAACGTCATCTGCCCCCAAACCGGGCCAAGAAGAAGGAGCTTCAGCCTTAACGACAAAGCGATCAACGAGGAGGTCGGTGAAGCTCCTCCAAAAGTGCGGTAATCAGGAGGGAGTACCCGCACTGGTCGCCAAAGTCACCATAAAAAAGCGAACGACATGTGGCGACTTTGCATCGACTTCACTGACGTCAACCGAGCATGCCTAAAGGATAGTTTTCCCGCTACCTGACGATCTCATCAGATGCCACAGCCGGCCATGAACTCCTCAATTTCATGGACTCTTTATCCGGTTACAACCAGATCAGCATGGATCCCGACGACCAAGAGAAGACCTCATTCGTCACGAGGCAAGGGACCTATTGCTATAGAGTGATGTCTTTTGGGCTAAAGGACGTAGGAGCTACATACCAGAGGTTGGTGAACAAGATGTTCTAGAAACAAATCGGGGCATCCATGGAGGTGTACATAGATGACATTTTGGTGAAGTCAACCACAGCCGAGCTCCACATAGCTCATCTGTCCGAGGCATTCCATATCCTAAGAGAATACAACATGAAGTTGAATCCAGCCAAATGCGCCTTTGGAGTCTTAGCCAGAAAATTCTTAGGTTTTATAGTCAATAACCGAGGAATTGAGGCAAATCCGGACAAGATAAAGGTTGTGCTCGACATGTCGCCACCATCAAACATAAAGGAGATCCAACGTCTAACTGGAAGAATAGCCGCATTAAGCCTGCCTGTATCCAAGGTCGTACGATAAATGTCACTCTTCTTCCAGTTCTGCAAAGAAAGCTTTTCAATGGATGCACATCATGCTGTAAGCGTTTCAGCATTGAAGACTTATTTGAGCTCTCCCTTCATTCCGTAAGCCTCGAAGGAGAACTCTCACTCTATATCCGACAGCTTTCTGCATTTCTTCGACCACAAGGCCGCCTTATCGAGACAAAGACCGAAAGATAGTGTCCAAATTCCACCATTGCACAGAGCTCTAAGAGGAGGAGGAGAGAGATATCCATGGATGGAGAAACTTAACTGTGCATTAGTAACTGCAGCTGAAGCTCTCGCCTTACTTTCAAGCTCATACCATTGAGGTCCCGACAGAATATCCAATGAAATAGGTGCTACACAAACCAGAGACTTCGGAAGTTCGCATGAAATCTGCCATGTAGTCAGCGAGTTCGACATCAGATATAAGCCAAAAACTGTAATAAAAGGGCAGGTCTTAGCAGATTTTGTCATGGAATTCACCTCGGCAGAGCCTGCCGAGAGTACTCACGCAACGCCCGACCTCCTTATCTGGAAGCCATCCAGATCAGGCCGCCTAACGCTCAAGGGCTGTAGCTAATCCTAACCTCCTTAAGGAATAGATATCGAGCATGCGCCATATTCGGGGTTCCGTTCTAACAACGAGGTCAGTATGAGGTCATTATAGCGGGACTCAAACCTCACCCCATTCAACAGTTGACCACCTTGAGGTGTGCAAATGACTCCCGCCTGGTAGTAAGATAAATAGAAGACGCCTATGAGGACAAATGTGAAAAATGATCCTATACCTCAAAAAAGGTATGGGATTTAACGAAAAGTTCGTGGCCGGGTCCAGTCGACATACCCGTGAGCAGAGAACCCCAAGAAGATACCCTAGCAAAGTCAGGCAACAAATTCACTGAAGATCTCGCAGATCGACGCCTGTCGAACACCTCGCAGAGCCCTCCATATATCTCAATGGCGTGGAGGTCTCCCCTGTCACGTCAGAGCCGAGCTAGATGGACCCCATTTGGGACTACTTAATAGAAGGATTGCTACCTAATGACCCGAAAGAGGCTTCTAAGCTAAGGACGAGGCCTGCCAGGCTTATCGTCTATAAGGGAAGCCTGCATGCTGTGGTTTTTTCACACCTATCCTCGAAGTGTACATGTGGAAGACGCCGACTACGTGTCATGAGAAGTACATGAAGGCGATGCGAGTCACATCGCTTGGGCATTAGCGTGGAAAGCTTTAAGGCAGGATACCATCGGCCCAACATGCTCGAGACGCGATGTACTTAGTCAGAAATGTGTAATTTGCCAAGAGCACGCTTGATTCGTATACGACAAGGATCCGTGATCAACAAAAATTTGTTTCCTATGTTCCTCCTATTGCCGTAGTCAAGATACTACAGTATAGCGGTCTAGGGTCGAATACGGGGATGGGTTTTCATCCCACGAATATTCATTATGTTTGGAAAAATGCAGAGATTTTTATTTGGATTTTTGGATTTGCATTTAACAGGAGTCAGGTTGTTCACCGGTTAATCGAACGGTTAAATTAAGGTGTGAAATGGTAACCTTGAAGGCTTGGGTCACTAGCTTGATACAATGGGGTTATAAGGGTGTCCTCGGGTTATTTCCTCGCATTAGGGCAAATGACAAATAGTCAAAGCCAAAACCGGATCTTTGTTTAGCTATGAAATCTAACCCTAGAACCACTCCTATTTGAGTCCAATCAAATACTAAGATTCAATGTTCGGGCCACTTGAAACCCCATTTAACCTCATTTCAATGGCTCGTAATGACATCTTAGTGCTGATATCAAGGCATCTACCATTAAGAATGCATCAACCCTAGTTACGACAAGTATTGACCAAAGGAAAGACATTAAATGGCATTAAACCCCAGTTTAAGTTTGAACCATAAATGCAAGACTGTATCATTAAAAGCATGAGGACAATCAAGTAACTACCAACAACCAAGCGAACCCTCCTCTTCGTTTTTGAGGCTTAGCTAAGCATCCCTTGAGTTGTCATCCTCAAGGGGTGTGTTTGGCAGCCGAGAAAATGAGAGAAAGAGGAGAGAGAAGAGAGCAAAATAAAACCTAAAAACTAAAGCTGCGGGAAAGCTTGCATAAAATGGAAGTTAGGGTTACAAAAGTTGTAGGGGAGCTTATATAGCCAACCCTAATGTGTGAAATGGCAAAAATGCCTAAAATATGAGATTACAATAGGGACAAATGGTAATTAATCAAAACGTGTCGCTTGGAATCAAAACATCAAAAACACGTAGGTTATTTTATGCAGAAATTTAGCTAGCATAGCAAAATTTTCGCTTATGATACCAAATTTATCATATTAAACAAGGCATGGTTGGCATCACCATATAAACACGCACTCGCCAGCATAGCTAAATCCTCGTCACTTAGCAAAAATTTGAGTTATTAAAGGAATTTTTCGCTATGATTATAAATTTTCTAAGAATCTCTGCGAAATTTTCTCGTGAATGCATAGCTTAAAATTTTGCATTCCACCATTCCTCCACGCCTTCCCGCATTGCTTCTACACCTCATTTTGCCTTCAATTCTTCAATTCAACTGACATTTCTTATCGCTCGCCTGGGTGAAACCACCAAGGATTCTCACATTCAAGACTAATACGAGTACAGCTGTCGCATCAAGTTTCCAAGACCCGCAAAACTACCCAAAACAATCTCGAAACCTCTGCCTCCTCTCAATCAAGAGCACTATGGATACGCATGAGTAATTATTCACCATATGATTAGTGCGCAAAATCACTCAAACCTATCTTGAATAGTGGCTCAAAATAGCACTTCAGGCACTAATCACCCCCCCCTTCAACCTGACACGCTAGTTAGTCCCTTAGCAATCCTAAAAATAATAAAGGTATGCATGTCAGGCTTTTACAAAAAGTGTATATTGTTCAAAAGAGTGTGTACGTATAAATTTTACCTTAGTATGAACAATTTACACTCGAACGAAAAACCGTCATATAAGAGAACAAATGCCATAAGAACAAGTTTTGTAAGTAATATCGGTTCCAAGGAAGTCAACCCTAACTTCCACCAAAATTCAATTGTTCCTTGCCAAAACTACTAATAATAAGATGCAAAGCTATTTCTCCCCATCCCAGCTACCGCATGGCCTTAAACCGCTGGCAGGCCTTAAACCGCTGACCAACCTAACAGGACCAGCTACACTTTTATTTTCTTTGATTACACGTAGGGGTGTAATGCTAAAACTCGATTTCATCAAAGTCCGTAACGGGGGTCCACCGATGACTCCTAACCACTAAGGTTTGCGGCATCAAGCCAAAGGATTCAACTCGACCACAAACTCTACAAGCTTCACACTGTGACCGAATCACTTCGAGAATTAAGACCTATAACTCGCTTAAACTCTACCATCCACCCGTGTAAAGAACACTAAGTCGATGACTCCCAACCAATTAAGGTTTAGGCATCGAGTTTTTAAAGGTTTTCGCCTTACATACCCCTGAATCGTTCTGCCTCTACGCGCAAGCAAAGCACGCTTTTATTCTTCTTTTTTCTTCTTTTTCTTTTCTTTTTGCTTTTTTCTTTCTTTTTTTCATTTAGAAGACCTATACTGGTCTTCATTCAGGTAACACAAACTATTATGGGTCAAGCCATCAGATCTAAGGCTGTGCTTTCGTAAGGTGAGAAGAGGTGGCAGCTTTCTCAACCTATTGGTACAATCTGGTGTGCAGTGTGTGAATTAGCTAAAGGGGGATGTTCAAGGTTGACTATGCTGGAACTACAATTGACCAAAAACTAAATCATGCATGGAATTGTTCTAACAATAAGGTAGCATACAGGGCTTCAATTATTCAACTAAAGGCAAGAGTAGAAACAACAAGTATAGGCACAAGAAGTGATTTGCAAAAGTGTAATGAATCGTAAATAATGTTATAAAGCTTTGATACTACCAAAATGGCTAATACATGCTTAAAATAGCTAAAAACGACAAAAGTATCACTACTCATCATCTAGCCATCACATGTATCCCATACAATCCTATACAAAATATTAGGTAGTCGATAAAGCGAAAACAATACAAAAACATGATAGAAGATTACTCTAATCCTAACTTTTCCTCCCAACCAACGATAAACATGCCTCACTCGTGTGGATAGGAAAGTTAGAGAAGGGAGTGTTACCACCTCACTCTCGTGGTGGTGGATGTGCCGTGGATCTGCCGCCGCGGATTGCGAGCACACCCACGCGCGAGGCCGCTATCGCAGACCGGGTTCCCGGTAGTCCGTAGCTCAGCGGAGACCGAGGTGGCTCATGATAATGGTTAGCATGGCGTGATCGTGCTCTATAGTAGCCTCGCTCGTGGCCAACCGTCGGTCTAACGACGCCTGCGTGGTGCGAACGCACGAAGATTCATGGCCAGCAAGAATCTCTCCCAGAACCGATACTAACAGCTGAGACCGTCGCGCTATGTGGCGAAGCTGGCCGGCAAAGGTCAACAGGCTGGGTAGAAGGAGGTGGAGGTGGAAACAAAGGAGATAACTAAGGAACTGGGCTCCTCTCCACTTCTACCTCCACCAGAACAGGATCCCTCACTCCTTCTGGGTCTCTCGCTACCTCCCGTCCCGCTTGCGAGAACAAAGAGATCGGCATGGTCAAGGATCGCTCCATGGACAGGACCTGAGTGCATCTGATCTTCCTCTCGATGCGGGGCTCCTTAGGGAATCCCAGATGCTCCAAGACCTAGCTCAGTAATCGCGGCATCAACAAAGGTAAACTCTCACCAGCCGCCTTTCTGCGGACCTATCCTCAAAAATGCAGCCAGAAGTCACACCAACTCGTGAGGGACTCCGAACCGTAATCCTCCGAGATCCGGCATTGTACCTCAGTGGCGAAGCCCCCAAGATCGAACACGTCAGAACGGTCAGTCGGGTCCGAGCGGTGGTCCACAAGAAGCATCTACGCTGTCGCCCGCCGAAGAGCACGTCCCGCCGTGGCACTTCTAGCCGAGACGACTATCTCCCTCTCAGGACGGCTCGGCTAATCCCGGAGCATCCTCCGCACTACGCCGCTATGTGCCCAATGCAAAACAAATGTCCGCAGAACTCCTGAGTACTCCCGCACGATCGTCAATGGTGAATCTGAGTCTAACCGACTCTAAGACTTCTAGAAGTCATGGAGCGGTAAACCGGCACCACCGGGATAATAAATCGCCACGTGTCATAAATGACAAGAGGAATATCGCATGTGATCAAATTTCATCGAAGTTCTAACCGTGGGTCACGGGTCAATGCCGGCACATCTTAGAATGACTTCGTGAAGTCCCCGCGCCGCAGATCTACGCTCCTAATCGGGTCCCGTGAATAATGGACGCCTAATCCTGCGGCCGTGGATGGGAGGCGATGAGCCTCCTCACCCGGGAAGGTGATAGCTCGGGCCGAAGTTGTTTGCACCCGGCTCATGTCCTGCCCGCTTGGTACTGGGCCTCCCCAAAGGCCGCTCTGAAAGACCGGAAGGCCCGGGGTCCCACCTCCTAATCGTTACTCTCCTCCGAATCCCCGAGGCCCCCTGGGGTGGATCTGGCAGCTGGGCCACCGCAGCCGTGTATCCGTATGAAGGCCCGAGAACTGACACCGCACCGCCGGGCACCGCTCCTCCATCCGGGAGGCAACCGACCTCGGGCCTGCCGTAACCACCCCGTACGACCATGTCCCGTAGCCCACGGGCGCACGTGCCCGCCGCAGGCACGGCCATGAAGGCGCAGCTCGCCGCACACTCGGGGCCGGACCGTGGCTCCTGGCCGCCAGGCGCAGGACTCGCACGCGGCACCGGCACAGGGTCGCCGCCACAAGCAAGCTGCAAGGAGGCTCAGCACGCAGCCTCCGACCGCCAGTGTCATCGATGAGGCAGGTGGCTAGCCCAGGCTCTACTGTGTGGTCAGCAGCAGTTCGGAGCAAAGAATGGAGCCGTGGCAGCGGCTACACGCGCCAGCAAATAAAAGTGAGTAGGGCACGACAAAGGGACCTGGCTGTGGACCCGGCTCGCACCGACTCGTCTACCCTGGGCGAAACATCAGCGATGAATGGTCTCCCCCTCCCCTCCCCTTTTTATAACCTACTGGGCAATTAAGGGTCCTAGAAGCCGAAGAGCCACTGAGAGCTTAATTTCGCTATTATAGCAAATTCTTACCTGAACCAAGATCCATCTGCAAATAAAAAAATATATAAAAATTTGATTTAGGCAGATTAAAAACAAAAATAAAAAATAGTAATTATTTTTAACATAAACCTAAGAATAAAAATAAAATAAAATTAAAATTAGACTACTAAAAGGAAAGCAGCCAAAATAGCATACTATGAAAATTTAATCTTCAATTTTAAGCAAAACTGTACTTTTGGGAGTTGTAGTTTGGTTTTAGTGGACACCAAACCAGCTCAATTTCACCGATGATTTCCATGGAGGATCAAGGAGGAGGAGCTCGACTTCCGGCAAAGGTCTGTGCCATACCTTATGCTCGGGTTCCTTCTGCTCACTTCCTTCCTCACTGGGTGATTTTGGGCTGACCAATGGCTCTGGGGTGACTGATGCAGACAACTCCCAATTAACTGTTTCATCTTGGTTTGCCAATTCTGCTTGCAATTTGGGGGTTTGTGGTTTCCCTGCATTTTGACCAACTGAGTAGACTTCACTGCCTATCTTCCACTGTACCAGGTTATACTCAAATGAAAAAATATTTGAGTCTGGGATGTCAGCAAGTTGCCAAATGTGAGCTGCATGACTCCATTTCGGCAATTGATGATTGCATTGGCAGTAGCCAAAAATGGTCTTCCCAAGATAATTGGCACATGATTGAGCCCACTTGCTATTGGCTCAGTATCAAGCACTACAAAGTCTAAGGGTAGTAGAATTTGTCCACCTTTACCAAGACATCCTCCACTATTCCTTTAGGAATTTTCACCGATCGGCCTTACCAATGATAGAGCAATGTCGTAGGTTTAAGTTTCCTCCTAAACCTAATCGTTTATACACTGAGTAATATAAAGAGGTTTACATCGCTCCTAAGTCTAACAAAGGCTTTGTTCATGTCCTCACCAATGTCGATCAAATTGTGGGGGGGATCCCGGATCCTTATATTTGACTGGGTCTGCTTCGATTATGGTAATCGACTTACTCCGGTTAGAAGGCTTTTCACGCCTAACCCTTTCTTGACTGTGTACGTGTCTCAAGAACTTAGCATAAGTTGGGACCTGCTTAATCATGTCAAGCAGTGGAATGTTTACCTTCACTTGCCTTGGTGAGACCTCCCAAATTTCAGCTGCTCGGGATTTTTCTTGCCTCTCGCTGCTCGGGGGAAATGGAGGGGTATAGTTTTTTCTTTCATCGATCTTCCGATTATTACTCTTTCGTGCCTGCACTTTCCTTTTCTCTCTTGTATGTTTTTAGCAAATATGGCACTGCTGTTTATTTCCACTCAAACATGAGAGCCACTCATCCGATCCTTGAAGTTTACGATGAACTACCCTACTTATTCTCGATTTGCAATGCCAGAAGGGAACTTCCATTCAAGTGTTGTTAATTTTTGTGATTGAATACCGTAGGTTATCAATTTGATTAAGGTTGCTCAAGCCCATCTATTCTTTTGTTCAAGGCACTTCTACAGATCACTCCTTTCACATCAGATGTTGATCCTTTGTTCTTCCACAAAATTACTTCACCACCTTGTTCAAATCAATATAGTCGTTCCACAGATAAGATATAGTTTGGTTGAGAGGTTTAAAGAACCAAACTGTTTAAATTAAAAATGCATAAAGTGTGGATTAGTCCCTTCCAAAGAGATTGAAGTGATACCCTTCCAATCGAATCAGAGACACCGTATTTAGCATTGTCAGAAGGTCTATTCATCCACACATTTAAAATGCCTGGCATCAAACCCACCATGATATCTGGATATATGTTCTCCTCTATGACGCGGCTGATAATTCAGATGGTTAATGGGTCTGTAAAAGATTTCTACCGCTCAGATCATGGGTTTTCTTCAGCTCTTCCATCTTTCCGGCGCTGAAGCCCATGATTTTGTTTATCAGAATTTCCAGTCGTACCTCCTTCGGCTCGAGGCCTCATTTTCCACTTCGTTTGGTCATCCACCTAAAGTCGCGCCACATGATCAATCAGCAAGTCTCATCAAGCCGTCAAAGTCTCCTCCACACATTGTTTCCAAAGTTGCTTCCTACGGTCGGAGCATACCACCATAGAAGTGGTTAAGGGGCATCCAAGTGTCGGTAAACCATGATATGGAATTGTTTCAAAAGAGGTTGTTTCATGGTGGGGCGCGCCACCATAGAAGTGGTTTCAAGCATCAAGTGCTTCGGCTCATGATATGGACAAGCAGCGTGGTCTCCATGGATCTCTCCAGCATTAGTGAACACTCTCCGTTGTGAGGCAGCAAAAGTGTAAATTTATCTCTCTTTCAAATTGTTGGTCTTATGTGACATGAAGAATTTCTTTAAAGTGCACTGCGCGGCCTACCTTGACCGATGGTTTTGGGTCCTCGATGAATTAAGCCATATCTTGGCTTTGTGTCTTTGAGGTGATGAAATACCTTCAACCGGCAAATCATGTCTAATTGTTCCTTCCTTAAAAAGTTTACATGCATGCTTTCTCAAATCCCTTATAGTGGTGTATGGATTTTCATTTTCCATACCATGAAATGTGGGAAGCAAGGGCACCGGGGTGGGGTCTCAACTGCTTTCACATCCTCGACCCAAGGTATGATGCGAGGGAAGGAGCATAACTCACAGGAGGTGTATGTGATCCCTCCGTTGATCACACGTATTGTTGGGTTCATTGGATGCCACTACAGACTGCAACAATTTCTCGGGTAGAGGATCCATTTGGAGATCTTGTGTCTGCTTGATTTCCACAACCTTGTTTCAAGCTGGTGTCTTGGTTCCAACGATCTCACGGTGTGTCTGTCCGGTGGTGTCTTTTGATGTACAAGATGGTGAAACGAAGGCATGAGCAAACACGATGGATGGATCTGATAGCTGAGCAAAAGAAAGTGTGGTGTAGAGCAAGAAAGCAGTGCGATGGCGCCAAATGAAACGGGTTAAAACCATTAGACCAAAGGTGGGATCTTGTGGTTTGGCACCATCCCGAAGCAGCGCCATTTGATTAAGTCGCCACGGTAGGGTGATCGGAATCAACGAAATTTGTTTCCTATGTTCCTCCTCTTTACTTGCGGTAGTCAAACTCACTATGATATAGCATGGTCTAAATTCGAACACGGGGATGGGGTTTCCATCACGAATGGTCGCATTATGTTTGAAATAGTGAGACTTTTATTTGGATTTTAGGATTTGCATTTAAGCAATGGGGGATTGGTTGTTCTTCAGTTGCGCGGTGACTTAAATTAAGGTGTGAAATGGTAACCTTGAGGAAACCCAGATTATATAGCTTGATACAATGAGTTACATTATTCCTCGGGTTATTTCCACCGCATTGAGGCGAATGACATATGATCAAAGCCCAAGCCCAGGATCTTTGTAGCAGCTATGAATCTGACACACAGAACCCTCTATTTGAGTCAGATCAAATACTTTAACATTCATTATCGATCATTTTTTGAGAAACCCTAGCATTTAACCTCATTTCAGTGGCTAATGGCCAAACATCTAAGGATATCAGTGCATCTACATTAGAAATGCAACGAACCACTGAAAAGCTGTGACAAACATTGACGAAAAAGACATTAAATGGCATTAAACAGTTTGGAAAGTTTGGAACCATAAATGAGTACTGTGTCATTTAAAGAAGCATGAGGTTCAGCGCCAAACCTCACCAACAACCAAGCTAACGAAGCCTCCCTCTTCAAGGCTTTTGGAAGCAGTATCCTGGAGTTTGTCATCTCGAGGGTGTGTTTGCGGCCAGAGAAAATGAAAGAGGAGAGAGAGAGGCAAAATAAAACTAAAACTAAAGCTGCTGAGCTTTGCATAAAATGGAAGTTAGGGTTACAAAAGTTGTGAGGCCATATAGCCCAAGCTACAATGTGTGAAATAGCAAAAATACTTCTAAAATAGCAAATTTTAGTAGGACAGAAATGGTAATTAATCTGCAGCATTAATTCGTTTGGGATCAAAAAACATCATCAAAAACCTGAGGCGACCATTTTGTTATCAGGAAATTTCGCTAGCATAGCTGAAAATTTTTCGCTATGATAGCGAAATTTATTATCATAGCGAACAAAGCATCAGCGAATTCGAATTTGCGCTATGCACGATTGTTCTAAGCTAGCATAAAGCGAAATTTCGCTAAGCTAGGAAATTTATTGGCTTGGCACCGAATTGAGCATAAAGGGAAAATTTAAGCTAGGATGCGAATTTTAGACATGATTGTAATTTTTGCAATCCCACTAACGAAGATTTTACGCAATGCATGACGAAAATTTGCATTCCATATTCACTCCCGGTGTTGCCTCACTGCATTGCTTCTACACCTCATTTGCCTTCAATTCTTCAAAATTCAACTTGAATTTCATTGCCTCGACGGGTAAAACACAAGGATTCTCACATTGTTTCCCGATAGGGGCCAAGCAGGCAGGACTTTCAAGACACCGCAAAACTACCCCGAAACAATCTAGGAGACCAAGTCGGTAGCACTAAGTGGACATGCACATGTGATTGAAATCAATTCCATATGATTAGTGCGCAAAAAGCACTCAAAACCTATCTTGGAATAGGGACTCAAATAGCACTTTTGGGCACTAATCCGCGAGTCTCTCACCTCCCGTCAGAGGCCATTGACGTGGGTCCTGAAGCCCACGACGCTCGGCTGCGAGGATTGGACATGTCAGGACCTACGCCCATTGGAAAGGGCCAATGCGAGTTCATCATGTAGCGGTAAGATTTAAACATTTCACCAAATGGGTAGAAGCAGGGCCCTGCCAGCCACTATCCACGAGAACAAAGATGGCACAACAAGTTGAAGGTCCATAATTTGCCGAGGTTTGGTATCCAAGGGCTGCGGTGTCGGTTGTGGAAGCAATTCGAGTAATTCGATTTAGGGATTTTTGTGCGGGAGCTGGGGATCGGGGGCGACCTGGGTCTACGACTCGTCCTCGATCACAATGGGCGAGCGGGGAAGTCACCATCGAACCCTTAAGGCGACTTTGAAGGGCAAATTGGAAGATCTTAAAGACGATGGGTAGAATACCTCCCACAGAATCTGTTATGGGCATGGAACTACGTGCGAGTGAGCAGCCCGAGAAACCCCAATTAGCGCAGCTTTCGGTGGAAGCGTGGCCCACAGTGAGATCGGATTAAAGTCCCCAGTCGGAGTGGCGTGGAACATAACAAAGAGGCTCTGCCTAAACCTCGACCTCCCTAGATGAAAAGTGAGCGAGGTCATCGGACGGAAAACTACTGAGGCAGACGAATACTACGACCCGAAAAGTCAAACCCGGGGTTCCTGAGCGGGACTGGTCTTGAGCTCACGCGGCGAGGGAAGAATCCAGCACATGGAAAACTAGGGCCTAACTGGGAAGGCCCCTACATCGTATCTCGCGTCATCAGACCTGGCAATTACGAACTCCAGACGGAGGAGGGAAAAATTCTACCTCATGCTTGGAATGCTGAGCACCTTAAGCGTTTTTATCAATAGACCTCGGGTTGTAATCTTACGAAGCAAGTATTATCGAGTTTTGGGTTGTGATTGTGTGTTTATTGAATTATTTTGTCGAGCGTTTCGAACCCATTTCGGCCCGGGAATGTACAAGAAAGTTACATACATCAAAATGAGCAAATTCATAATTCAAAAAAGAAAATTTCTCTTTATTCCAATGAAAGTACAATTGATTACAATCAGTAGTGCCGTTCCTTACATCTCATAAATAAACAGTACAAGCAGTTCCCTAAAAAAAAATAAAATCTCAAGAGAGAGAAAGAGAAAGGGAAAGAGAGGAAGAGAGAGTGTGAGAGGAAAGGAAAAAGAGATGGAAAAGAGAAGGAGAAGGAGAAGGAAAGAGAGGAAGAGAGAGTGCGAAAGAGAGGGAGAAATAGAAAGAAGAGGAAGAAGAGGAGAAAATGGAAAAAGCGGTACTAAAAAAAAAATATTCTTTAAGTATACCGCTTTCTCCGGATGCATTCCCTAGCACGATTCCGTCATCAGACGAGGCTAGGGAATAACACAACTCCCACAAAGGGGAAACTAGGGAAAAACATAACTCCTACAGGTAGAGGACCGAACGCCAGCCCGGAATCCTTAGGGGGATCCCCTGCGAAGACAACTAAGCCTTGACGCTTCATCATGCGTAGATTCCAGTTACACCCCAAAAGGGGAAGAAGGTTTGAAGTAGGGGCTCATAGCGCGAAAGTCGCCCTTTATAAGGAGGCCGAAGCACTCGGAAAGTCGCTCAATCGTTTCCAATTCTCCATGAACCAGCATTAAAGATGCTTGCTCTTTCAAAGTGGAAGTCAAGCATTGCCTTAGAGCTGCCCGGGTTTTCGAGCTCATCAGCTCGAGGAGGCCTCGGCCTTTAGGAGCCCGGCGGCTCGGTTTGAAGGCTCAAGCGCCGACTCGGGCCATGTAGCGGGAGTGCAGTTATTTCAGGGCAAGTTAGCCCACGAGGCCTCGGCTCGGTTTGAAGGCTCAGGCGCTCAGCTCAAGCCATGCGGCCCGAGAGCCGGTTTAGGCTCAAGAGATCGACCATAAAGCCTCGGCGACTCAATTTTGAAGAGCTCGGTGTTGCCCAGCTTTCAGGCCATGCAAGCGAGAGTGAGTTCAACAAGCGAGATCGACCCACGGGCCTCAACGACTAAGTTTTGAAGAGCTCAACTGCTCAACTCAGGCCATGTAGCCCAAGAGTCAGTTCAGCTTAGGCAAGTTAGCCCACGAACCTCACGACTCGGTTGAAGGCTGTTTGCTGGCTCGAGGCCGTACGGCCCAAGAGCCCGAGTTCGGCTCAGACGAGTTTAGCCCGTAAAGCCTCGACATCTCGATTTTGAAAGCTCATTTGCTTTCATTTCAGGCCATCATAGCCCAAGAGTCGGTTCAGCTGAGGCGGATAAGCCCCGCGTAGCCCTCGGCGGCTCGATTTGAAAAACTGTTGCTCATCTCCCGGGGCCGTGCCACATTTGGTCGATTCGGCTCGGGTAAAATTAGCCCACGGGCCTCGCGGCCGAGTTTGAAGGCTCGGCTTGCTCAGCTCGGGCTGCTTCAGCCCAGAGCCGAGTTCACCTCGGCGGGTTTAGCTCAGAGCTCGGCTCGATTTGAAGAGCTATTTGCTGACTACGGGCTATGTAGCCCGAGAGTCGATTGGCTCGGGCAAGTTAGCCTCACGGAGCCTCGGCCGGCTCGGTTGAAGAGCTCCAGCGCCGCTCGGGCCATGCGGCCCAAGAGTCGGTTCAACTCAAGCCCGAGATCAGCCTGAGGCGCCAGCGGCCCGGTTTTGAAAGAGCTCGGCTTGCTCGGCTCGGACCATGTAGCCCGAGTCGGTTTAGCTCAGCTGAAGTTAGCCCACGGGCCTCGCGACTCGAGTTTGAAGGCTCAGCGCTCAACTAAGGCCGGTAGCCCGGGAGACGGTTCGACTCGGGCAAATTAGCCCCTGGGCCTCTGACTCAATTTTGAAGGAAAACAACTGCTGCGACTCGGGCACGTGTAGCCCGAGGCGGTTCATTTCGGGCGGAGTTTAGCCTATAAAGCCTCGGCTTGACTCAGGTTTTAGAAGGGCTCGGCTGCCAGCTAGACCGTATGGCCGAGGTAAGTTGAAGCAAACAAGTTAGCCACGGAGCCTCAACAACTCAGTTTGAGAGGCTTGGCTGCATCAGCTGGACCTTGGCCCAGGCAGGGACAAGTTTGGGACCAATTTGGCCCATAAAGGCCTTGCATTTCAGGTTTGAAGAGCTTCGACTACTTAACTCGGGCAAGACCCGCCTGTGCTGATCGGGACAGCTAAGGTAGAGCAAAACAAGAGACGCATTTATGAAAAAAGAAAAAAAATGGAGAAAAGGGTAAAAGCAATAAGATAGAAAATCGGATATTCGACGAGCAACGTTATATATCCGGGTTTGAGGCCAGCGGTAAAGAAAACGAGGCAAAGTTGTCTCGGGGAGTTCGGACGTCGGAGGCGAAGAAGGGGCGGGCCTCAGCCGAGGAGTGTTTGGCTCCTCCAGGAGCGATCTGCCCCGAAAGGACTCTTACGCCTCCCATCTTTGCGGGATATGAGTTAAAATCGGCCGGGTAGGCTGTTAGCGACCTTCCTTTGAAAGGCAAGCCATCCGAAGCCCGTGAGTCTTTGGGGCCTCATCCCTCCAGGCTACGCTATAGCCTCATCCCTTTGAACAACCAGAGTTTCTTGCCTCTGAAGGTCACCTCACAACCTATGGCACTCCTCGGTTGTTTGATAGAGCTTGCGGCCACCGGGAGAAGCCGCGGCGGGCTCCGTCAAAAGCCCATTTCAAAGCGCTGTGCGGCGGCTCGTCTGGCGTGCGGCGACTCTGTCTTTCATTTGCGCCGCCGCGACTGGTGCGAGAAGATTGCATTTCATCACGACGGCGAAGCGGTCTAGGCGGCTGCGGCGGAGTCCCGGCCTCGACGGGTCGTGCAGGCAGCACTGCGGCGGTCATGACTTCCGGCTTCGGCCTCGACTCTTTTAGGCTATCTCGAGCCTTTCCTTCCCTACTCTCAGCCCGTAAACGTTGATCACGAGTATGCCTCGAGATCTTACTTAGCTTCATGGCTCTCATCATCATTACACTTTTAGATCTGCAGGCTGGCTCGCTGTGAGCGGTCACCACTTGCTTTGTGAACTTGGTGTAGCTTCAGGCGTGACCCTCGATTCGATCTGGCCCTCTTATTAAACTCTTCAAATGAGTAGCCACATGCCGATACCCAACTCAAAGTCAACACACAACTTAATCCCAGGATGCGGTGCGGCAAGACGCGAGGCTTGCAGGAGGCGGGTTACGGAGGGATCTGACTAGCCCGCCGACGGGCGGGGCACCGGGCCATCTTGAAATTGCGATTCTCTAGAGGATAAGGCAGGGCCTTTGAGTACTAAACTCGACATTGAAGAGCAAGGAATCGTGCATCTCCGTCGACCGGCGTTTCCCCTCAAATCTTGCCTCAATTGAGAGGAACCTCTGAAAAAGCTCCACAGGAGGACTCCCAGGCAGGTAATAGGCATGACCTCTGATATGGAGCTCGGCGAGCCCACACCCCAGGAGTCTCGGCCTTTGCGGCTGGGGCGAGCGAGCTCCACCCAACGAGGGCTGCAGGAACCTCGGACGAAGGTGGCAGCTGCCCCAACACTGGTTCATAGGCGAAGGTGAAGAAGAAAACTGACCCGACAGGGACTTGCTACCCACAGGGACGGCCTTCTCGGGAGAGTTCAAGTCTTCCGCTTCACACTGCGGGACTTAGGTTGCGTCTCCACGCAGGCGGCTCTCTCCGCCAGTGGGCTTTAACAGCGGGAGGCCCGTCATGGAAGAAGCCATGACGGAGGAAAACCAGGTCTCGGGGCGGTGGATGAGAGGACCACTGAGGCAGGAGATGCGGAATGTTCGACGATAAAACGGGTAGGCCTTCATAGC
The DNA here is from genome assembly GCA_016808115.1 of Tetrastigma voinierianum. Taxonomy (NCBI): domain Eukaryota; kingdom Viridiplantae; phylum Streptophyta; class Magnoliopsida; order Vitales; family Vitaceae; genus Tetrastigma; species Tetrastigma voinierianum. The sequence continues at coordinate 58,241 of JAEQBH010007421.1, read as the reverse complement.
CGGGACGCCAGCCAACTCCGGCTTTGTGACTTTTGTCTTGGTGGGTGGAGACGTCACGAAATATAATAATCTGGGAATTAGAACACCTTTATCACTTGAAGCCTAAGCAAATTAATGGCGGTACTTTCAGTAGATTCTCGGGAATGGTCCGGGCGGCGGGAGCATGGGGGTGTGCATCATATGGGGGAGTCGTACTCCCAGCAGTGGTAGTGGCTGAAGAAAAAATGGCGCTCTTCCAAGTCTATGAGGGATGATGGAAGTCAGAGAATAATCAGGAGGAGCGGCTGGCCTTGGATAGATGAAGGCCCTCGGCGGATTCCTTCACCTAAAAGTCGGGATGAGTTGCTCTGAGACATCTGGCTCTTGTCCACGAAGAAAACCAACATTAGCGATGCCCAGAAATTGGCGAGAGTTGAGAAGACGGGGACATTAAATGTTGCAAAACTCTTTTTATAAAGGGGTGCCATAAGGGAGGCGAAGGCAGTTCGCAGGGGCGCCGAGAAACGCACACCATCTTGGGCCGTGAGATTGATGGGAAGTTAACGTGGGAAACGGACTGGACACCTGAGGGGCTGTAGCCTCATAAAAGTTTCTCTATACAAGGGCTCGACTTTGCTAGGTGCACATGGGAACATTACTGCAACCTTAACTTGAGATATTAGAACCCAGGGGTGCTTAAATATTGATCAATTCTCATGCCTTGTGGGGCGGGGTTCACAGAACATCTGGAAGAACAACTCCGATTAAATTGGTCGGAGGGTGCAGTTCATCACAGATGACTGAAAGCTTGTGGAGAGTCACCCTCAATATTAAGAAGAAGAGCACAGACCGGGCCCGTAGAAGTAGCAATAGCCAGAACAAGACCTAGCTTGAAAATCTAGCCCTAACGCCTGGCTGTCAGCTGTAAAGGGAGAGGAAGCGCTTGTCCCGGGGACAAGCGAAAAAAAGGCTACACCGAGGCAAGGTATCACAAAGCGCCGGGAAGGCTGCTGCACAGTCAGGCCCAGTGTTAAGGAAAGGGGAGACCATTGACTGGGAAAACTAAAGGTTACAAGATTAGAGAAACACAAGACGAGCAGTGAATCTTCTCACAAAGCGAAGATGGAAGAAATAGGCGCAGCAGAAAAGTCAAATGCATTGCAACTCAAGACATATGACGACGAGCCAAAGGCCTGGCAGACGATACAGAGCAAACACGTGAGTGTCAGTTTGTAGTCTGACCGCACATGCTCACCATACATAAGGGCTGGGGGGCAATTGATAGGGTTCAAAAATAGGCGCGCAGGCCCACTCGCAAAGCCCAAAGAAAAGGTAGGCTCAGCGAGACGCCCGGGCCCCCGGCACTGGCCCAGAACGGAAGCCTAGGTTATTCGCCCCAAGGGCTAATAGCGAGGACAATCCAAGGAGCTCATGTCAGGGAATCAAACCTAATCTCACCAGTAAGGGAAACAAGATAATTCCCTATAAAAAGCTTACCGTCAAAATCAAACTTTGAATCACCACCAATTAGGAAGAAGGATAATTCCACGATAACTTCTCCTTCGTTTATCCTTATTGAAATCCAATAACAATAAAGCCCGATCCCATCAATGGGAAGAAGTCTTTGCCACCATCCAGTGCAGAAACATAAATATAAATACCAAAGCGCACCATCAATGAAAGGTGCGCAAACTTATCTTTGATACTTCATTCCACCCCAGTGGGTTAATATTCTCTTCCATAGGAAAGGCCGACTTAGATGACGAGGCCGGCATGTGAGGCGAGCCCCGTCGATCCTCTTCGTTACTTGTTTTTGCAGGGGAGCGCAGCATCCAGAGCCAGCGGACCGGCCCAGCAACAATTCCAATTCCGGCCCAGCGATTCCAACACGCTCCAACCCATTTCCGGTTGAAAAAGGCATCATCATCAACAAATGGGAATGAGCTTAAAGCTCAATAAGAAATAATAATACAATGTCATGGATGAAAAAAATTTCAATCATATAACAAATAGAATATGTTTTTCATCAAAAACTTCGATTAAAAAATAAGTAGGAATATCCAAAATTTTCCTTAAACATTCTCAAATCAATTTCATATCAAATGTAATCCAAACAATTTCATATCAAATTTCGATTCAAACACTTTCATATCAAAGTCCAAAATCAAATACTTTTTAATATATTTTTCTCTAGTCATCAAATATCAAATGGTGCTTGACCATGGCAAGAGACTTTCAAAATGGGTGGTGGTAGCAAATTGTTCCCTTTAAAGAAGGTGAACGGAATCGAAACATTACCAGTTACAGTGAAACCCACCCCAGAATTTGGGGTTCAAATCAATTACATTTGTTACCAAAAAATGTAAAGGTCAACTATTATTCTCATTGACAATGGCTGAATAGTGTCAACTATTATTTCCGTTCATAAGACCAAACTAACTAGAGTAAAATATTTCATTCAAAAATTCAAATCATAAAATATCATATCTCCACATTTCACATAAAGCAAAGCAAACATTAAAAATATTTTCCATACAAAATCCATATTTGATCCATGGACAATCAAATGAATAAAACAAATCAAATTTTCCCTAATTCAAATTACAAAAAAGGCAAATAAATATATTTAAAAAAAAAACTATATTGATAATCTATAGGCAAAAATATATAAAATATTTTCTTTTGTAAAAGTTGTATTAATATCCCTTACCTTAAAGAAGTACTTTATAATCTTGAAGAAGATAATCAAAAGAATCTCGAATGAATATTTCACCTCTAACATAATAAGGAGAAGCTATCATTATTAATTATTCACCTAAAATTATAGGTTGAGAATCCTAACAATGTCATAATATCAATATTATTGAAGCAACCATATTTTTAACATCTAAGTATTGATAATTTAGATTGGGGTTTCAAGAGCTTTATAAAGTTGAATTCTTTTCAAATATGAGTTTCAAATATTTATTTATTTTATATTCTTAATTAATTCACCTACTCTACTAAAATTAATTATTATAATATATTTTCTATCTTATTATCCCTCAATATTTATCTTCATCACAATATTATCTAAATAAGAAAATCTTAAATCATAAGAAAATATCTACTTACACTTAAAAATATATCATCAATTATTTATGACACAAATATTTATAAAACTTTAGCTTCCAAACGTCATAATTGTTATTTTTCTCTAAGAATTTATCATCAAATCTTTTCAAAATAAATTAGAATATCTAAAAACTTTTTTAATATCAATCATTACCTAGACTTTGAGTTTTCCTGAGCTAATACTTTAAACCTAATTTATTTTAATATTAAATGATATTAACCAATATGTCCCTTTTCACTTTTTACTAAATATCTCTTTTTGTCTTTTAAATTCCTCCAACCAAAAATCATAATAAGATTTCCTTTTGACTTTTCAACTTACTTGTCATATATTTAACGTTTCATTCCTACAATTCTCACTTTTTTCTTGTATTGATTCACAATCTCAAAGTATGTGATCCTCTGTTATATTTTTTTTATTTTTTATTTTTTCTATACTCACCTTAGTAAATGATCCTTTCATTTTGTTTTGTTTTTTAAAACTCAAAGAATATGAGTGGTCCCTCTTGGCACTTTATTTCTTTTTTTTTTCATTCTCATTCATAAGAAACAATTCGATCTGACAGCACAGCTTGTTAGTATTTTTGTTTTATTTTTTAAATAAAGTGGTACAAATAAAGTATGATTTATTCGGGGTTATTTACAAAAACACAAGAAAATTAAGAGGCTATCACAAAAAAATTTAGAAAAATAAATAAGAAAAATATCTTACTTTTCGAATTACTTTTTCAACCTATGATCTGACATCCTAGGTTTTTGAGGACTATACGAACAAGAAAACGACTCCTTAGGAAATAACGAAAATAATATTATTATTTTTTGATTCGTTGTAGTAAGATCTAGGAAAAATCTTACTTCTTGAAAGTTTTTCTTCAAATCTTAGTTTATGAAGTTCTACGATCATGAGAGATTACGCAAAGAGAAAAGGAGGATCCAATGAATAACAAAATATTTTATTATTATTTTACTTTTTATTTATATCTAGGGTTCCCCTAATGAATTATCGATATACCATTCATAAAAAATTAATCTGTATCTCCATACTCTCTCTCTCTTATATATATATATATATATATATATATATATATATATATATATATATATATATATATATCTATATATAAGTAAGATTGCCTCATGCCTAAAAATTATATATCTCATTAGGTAAGATTAAGCGTATTTACAAAGCTCTCACCTCAAGTGCCTCGTGTGCCATATCGAGTGCTCCTTGTACTTTAAGTACGCCTCACCTCGTACCTCAAGTAAGCCCCTTGACCCTCAAGTACACCTCGAGGGCTCATGTAATTTACTCTGGGAATTAAGGTTGAGGTTCTCAGTTTGGTAGGACAAAATACCCTTAGATTTGACCTTCTCTCTACCGTACTTTTATCCCCACCCACCATCCAACCTTCCATACTGTAGGCGTACCAATCTCAGCATGTTTTTCATTTCACTTTTTTCCTTTTTGTTTGATTTTAAATGGGTTTTTCTGAGTTTTTTTTTACTTTTCTTAGAAATGGTCAATCACTCTTCATTTTCATCTTTTAAATAAATTAAATTTTTTAATTAATTTATAAGTGATGATGCATTTTTAACCCAGGGCCCCGGGGCAGGCATCTTGGTGTTGGGTAGGCCAGGAACGTCTCTAGATGTTGAAAGGGCTCTGAGAGGCAAAGGCGAAAGGTTAAGTGACTCGCTGTTACTCTCAGAGTGCCTCAAAGATTGGGTTCTTTCTAGTGGAGGAGAGAGATCGCGTCAAAGATGATTTGATCGGCTGACGGAATTCTATACCCTTCGAAGCCCGGGTTCACGGTTAAAAAGCATCATGGGGTTGGCGTCAATCATGGGAGCGACAATTCCTTTACAAATAAAGTGACCTCTCGGCGTGATGCCGATATCGCTGGAGCACAAGCGGGAGTAGCGCCCGATCCTCGAGGATGCAGGTAGGCCAGGAGGCGACGTGGGTGGTGACCTCCAGGGAGGCCGCTAGAGGCTGTGCGAGCCAGGCCACAGGGCCGGGGTGGGGCTCTCAGCGTCACCAGCCAACACTTGCGAAGAGTTGGAACAGCTCACGGGCAAATCGACACCCAGGAGACTACAGGCTTTTGAAAAGACCGAACCTATTGCAGGGGAGAATGACACCTGCCCTCGAGAAGCGGATAGAAAGAGAAACTGAGGTCATGCAGGAGCATGATCCTTACCAACCACAGAGGATACGCAGCGAGGAGAGATCATGGGAAGCGAGAGATTGAGGACATCCGGTAAGAAGTCGACCACATGAAGGAAGTTGTAAAGGCGGGCTCAGTGCAGCTGGATGCCTTGAGTGCTGACAAAGCGAGATCTCCGTTCAGCTGTTAGAGTCTTTGCACTTCCCTCTTAAACAAAGTTTAGGTCTCCTTGAGATCGGGGCGTTCTACAGCTGGAATGAAAGACCCCCATGAACCACCTCAATACGTACAAAAATCATATGGAGCTACACATGGATGTAGAATTTGCGTCTGATCACGGAACTATGTTGCATCCTGCCAAAATTGAAACTTCTAAGCACAACTTGGTTTTAACGAGCTCATGATGTAACAATCATAAATGATTCCTGCTGAAACTCCATGCACATTAGTCTCCCGCACTTTATCGAACTTGGGACATGTCTGAGGAAGCGAGCTATGCGCCTTACCATGAACAAAGCTCTCAAGAAAGCCCTAGGTCATATGTTGAGAGGGTTTAACGGTCGCTAAAGGTGGATATTCTCGGCAGGGTTCGGATTCTTTGTACTTTATATTCTTACGGGGGTTGAGGTGATTCAGAAGACCTAATGTTCTTTATCTCGAACCTCGGTAGCATGGTAGAATTGCGCAAGCCAAAAGCAGGAATATATCAATGAATTTGAAGAAGCCCTCTGTCCCGAGCAAGAAACAACTACTTAAAAGAAAAGAGCGGCGACAAAAGCGAGCCCGAGACGGGCGGACAGGACGGATCCCCGAGGAGCAAAGAAAACGAGAGGAGCGGTCCGGTGGGGCAGATGAGCGTCCCGGAGATCGCAAGGGACCACCTCAGCTTTGAGCTGCGGCGGCGATATTCACCTCGGCCATTACACCCTCCCGAGCAACCTCGGTGGCTCGCGGGGTCTGTTCGAAGTGCAACATGAGAGGTTTACGGGGTGGCCATCAGATGAAGTCGGACCCGCTAGAAGCGACGCAAATCGTAGGTTCCACAAGGGTCATGGACACGAGCGAATGGCGATCCGGCTAAAGTAAAGATTGAATACTTGATCCAGACGGGCATCTCGGCGGATTATGTGGCCTCGGAAGGAGAGGACGAGTCCGACCACCACCACCTCATCGATGACCCCGGTTCAGCATCAGCCACTAGGAAATCCATGTAATCTCGGAGGTTTACCAAGGTGGAGGTGTTATCAGAGCCCAGGAGAGGACACTTGCGAAGCATAAAGATTCAGAAACATGGTACAGCGACCATCAGAGACTTACCGGAGTTTGGATGCTCTGCATGTATTGAGACCGAGCGCGGAGGCATGGCATCTCGCGGCGACCCGCTTGTGATAAAAACCATAGTAGCTAATAAAACAGTACATAGGGTCCTTGTCGACAATGGAAGCTCGGCCGACATCATCTTCGCATCAGCTTTCAACAAAATGGGCATTGAAAGGAAGAAGCTAGAGCCAGTCAACGCTTGCCTAGGTGGGTTCTCAGGAGAAAGAGTACTGCCCTTGGGGTTTATACAGCTAGTGCTTACTTTGGGAGACCCCCCATGCCAGGTTACAGCCACGGTGAGATTCCTCATAGTAGAGTCCCCATCGGCCTACAACATGTTACTAGGTAGGCCCTCTCTCCCGATCACCGTAAGGGTGTTCCACACTCTCAGCTTATCACATGAGTTTATCAAATTTCAGCGCACATGGAGTAGGAATGGTCAGGAAACCATTTATAGCCCGAGGGGAATGTGCTGCGGCGGTCAATGGCGAAACACGATTAAACAACATCTACTTGGAGCGAAAGTCGACATCTGCGAGGCATGGTAACCACCCGACCTGCGCCCTTAGAAGAATTAGAACTGTATGCAACGGGCGGCGGCTAGAACACCTTGTCTACATATGGTCAAGTGCTTGAGAAGACATCGGCTCTCTCATCCGTTTTTCTAGAGCATAACATGGAAATTATTCGCTGGAAAGCGAGGAAGACATGGGTCAAGTCAGCAGAAGCTGGTGATCGCCTGAGGTTAAACGTCGATCCCTCCTTTAAGCCGGTCAAGCAAAGGAGAAGGAGTTTTTCCCTAGAAAGACAGAAGGCGATTAATGAAGAGGTCGTTAAGCTCCTCCAAGCAAAGGTAATCAGAGAAGTAGAGTACCCGGAATGGTTGGCTAACGTTGTTCTCGTCAAAAAAAAGCAAACTAATTGAAGCGACTTTGCATCGATTTCACACATCAAACGAGGACACGCACAAAAGGATAGCTTCACCTACCGGATTGATCTCATGAGAAGCTAGACACACGACGGTCATGAACTCCTCAGCTTCATGGACGCCTTCTCGGGCTACAATCGGATCAATATGGACTGGCTGACCAGAGAGAGACCTCATTTGTCAGCGGTCGGGAACTGTGTTATCGAGTAATGCCACTTCCGGGCTAAGAGCGGGAACACCTAAAGGATGGTGAATAGAGTGTTTCTAGAAACAAATTGGACTTGTTGCTATGGAGGTTTATATAGGCGACATCTTTGGTAAAATCGATAAAATCTTAGCTCATAACCAGAACAGCGAGCGTTCAGGTCTGAACTACAATGAAGTTAAACCACAGCAAATGCGCCTTACCATTAGTCTCCACCGGGAAGTTCTTAGGTTTTATAGTCAACAACCAAGGAATAGAGGCAAACCCAGATAAGATAAAGGTCGTGGTTGATATGTTGCCTCCGTCAAACATTAAAGACATTCAACGCCTAATAGGGAGAATAGCTGCGCTGAGTTGCTTCATATCTAGGGCCAGCGACAAATGTCGGCCTTTCTTTTAGGTTCTGAAAAAGGCCTTCTAGTGGGACGCACACTGCCAGGAGGCGTTCACGGCGGCTCGAAACCTAGGCGAGGCTCTCCCCAAATACAGTGAGCACTTAGGAGAACTCCTCATCATACACGGTGGGACTTTTTTTAAGACTCTACAACTAGTGCCGCCTTGGTAAGAGGCAGGGTGAAGTGCGACAGCCAGTCCTGTTGGCCAGAGCTGGGGCGGGGAGGAGATTTGAAGATGGAAAGCTAAATCCCCAGTGTTGGGCGACACATCTGGAGAAAACTCCGACCGCCTGAGGCTCATACCGTCGAAGTCCCATGTAGCGACCCTCAAGCCCAGGCTACGAGTTGGGTGGATCCGAGGCAGAAACCAGGGACACTCGTTTAATTCTTTTTTATTCACATTTATTACGTTTATTTTTAAAGGTGTGACAGAATCCCGACTCGACAGAAGGGTAGATCAGAACGAGCAGGTTTCTCACGAGCGTTTCATTGTCTTATCAAAACATTTATTTGTATTATGTCGTTTTAAGGTTTTAGTTATGTGGAGGCATTTTCAAATGGAAGCCCATAAATATTTACATTTCATAAAATGCAATTACAATGAGGCATGCCTTTTCAAATGATATATAAACCAAAACATATTAATTAAGTTATTATTTTGTTCACCAGGAACATCATGTTCAAAGGAAATGATATGCATATGGTTGGAGTATATACTTATACGCCACAAGCATTCTACTTGACTCTCAAACTTCATGATCTTGTCTTCCCTTCTGTCTGTCGAAACTGCAGCATAGGTAAAGCTACGCTAAGCATTTTTATGCTTAGTGGTTACTCCCCGTTCTATTCGATATTCAGTTTAACCCTGACATGCATTTAACATTGAAACCGTACCTCTTATATCACTTTATGCTCGTAACTACTGTTTTTGCTTCTTTCATTTTACAAATCATTTATCGGTAACTACAACATGCATTTTTCATAAATCATGCCTTTTCATCAACTATAATCATGCTTTTTACCATATATCACTTTCAGAAATATGCACATTTTCAATATATGCACTTTCAATGCAACAATTCATTCACAATTCAAATCATGAGATTTAAGCATGTACACAAAATCCCATTTACACTCGTCAAAGTTGGTTGTTTCACTTTGATTCAATACACATTCATAGCAGTTCCGTTTGTGAATCGTCTTTTCATCGACCGGTAATATGCTTATACAGTGCTGATTCGGTCTCCCCATCATGGTGGATGCCGATTGAGTGCCCCACCATGTGGTATCATTTAAATACCACATACGCCATCTGACGGATGCCAATTGGTGCACCCCACCAAATTAGGACATTTCTTCAATGCCATGCGCTGACGCGAATGCCCAGGTTGGTGCATCCCACCAAGTAGGACATTAGACAAGTTCGGGTTGCCTTCATGACGGATGCCGATTGGTGCATCCCGTCAGGCGGTTCAATCGGTATATTGATTCAATTCAAGATGTCAAGAATTGACCGATTCGTTTACAATTCGATTTATCATTCACATTCATTCGGTTTTCAAATATCCCATTTCAATTCCATATTCACTTTCGTATTATCTTTTCAAAGATATACTCAATCTATGTACTCATTTCATGTACTCATTCACATACCCATTTCATATACTCATTCATGTACTCATTTCATTACTCATTCATGTTTATTTGGTAACTACCAAAATACTTGAAATAAGAATAGAGTCAGAGAACAAACCGATTTATCGATCCTTTGTCTCTTTAGATTCCAATCTACTGGAGTCGGTTGTCGTCTTCGCCTCACTTTAGCCAAATACAAATTCTTCACTCGATGCAAGTTTAAAACTAAATATTCATACTAAGCGAATATCGGAAGCTTAGCCGCCAATTAGCCAGTGCAAGTACGTTTTTCACTTGATCTCATTCTTATTTAGGCCCCATCAATCGTTCTTAGGGTTCTAAACAGTGGGTATCTGAATACAAACCTTGGTGCAATATGTAAAAGCAGGCTGCTTTGGGAAGCGGTGAAGTGCGGTACCACTTTATTGGTCTCTTGGTACAGTCCCTCATTACCGATCAGATGCGGTACCGGTTTGAGTGAATGCGGGGTACCACTTCAGCCCGAATGCGGTACCAGTCCCTCATTACCGGTGGATGCAGGTGCCGGTTTGAGTGAATGCAGGTACCGGCTGCCCTACGCATCATGGATCACGGTGCCCTCTTTACGCATAGTGAAAGTTTTATCTAAACACACTTCAAGAATTAGATCCTAGACTATTGAATATTGTTAAACTAAGATAAAACAAAAGTAAATGAATAAAAATAAATTGTAACTTCATAAGCTATAGTAAGATGGGTTTTCTTTTGTGAGGAAACAAAAACTATCATTGAAGTCTTGATAGAAACGAGTGGGGTCTACTTTAAGTACATTGTTCTATTATTCTATGTATGGATGCGGATTTGTCAAGATTTCTTAAATTTTGGAATTGGATTTTATCCCACATTCAGCACGGTTGAAACCGCTTCATCTGAAGACAGGATCAAACTGACTACTTGTATTTCCATTGCTCTTGCAAGATGCAGATCATTTTTCTTTCTCGATACTTCACACCATTTCTTTGTTGTAATGAGATCTTTTGCATTTCCTTCTCAGGATTTTCGCAAAGTTTCTACCACTTAATTGGTGGCTCAGCTTTCCCGGATCTATGGGTTCATCCTTTCCCTTGATTAGATCTAAGCTAACACGGGGTTAGGAACTTGCCCATACTAAGATTAAGGTGAACTCTCTGATTATTTATATTGTTAAATACACCCTTGACTTCAATTAAGACAGGCTGCAGGGATTTATCAAAATGAACTCAGACGAGTTCATCAATGGTAGTCGAACATGCAAAAGATGCTCGACTCTCGGGAATCCGTCTCATGTCACATAGGGCATCACAGGTATCATAGCAAGATACATTCCCTCAGCGGTATTAGATGCTACGAATGAGAACTTAACAATTCAAAAGCATGACACCAAATAAGTAAGTCGAACCCAATAAGTTCTCTGTAATTATGGAGGAAGGCGTAACTAAATGTAAATCAAATCCGGTAATTTGCAGCTCAGTCTTGCATTGCCGAATTAAGAAATGGGCACGATCACGTACCACCTTTGTAATTGCAATAAAGCGAGAAAAATGATTCAAAAATTTGTCTAGATTTCATTAAATTTCGGTGATAATTTTAAGAAAGAAAATAACATAGTAAAAATCGGTTCTACTCCGTATGCACAGTTCCACATATTCAAATCCAGAAAAATAGCGAAAACTAAAAATGAAGAAAAAAAAAAAAAATCTACTCTAAGCTATGCACTGAGTTCCTCTCCTTTCCCCTTTTTCTGGGTAGTGAAGACGGAAGCTGCTTTACTACTCTAATGTTGTCTATTTATACTGTAAAAAAGAATTTGGGCCGAATTCCCAAAAAGCTCCAAGTGGAATTTCCAAAGAAAAAGCCCAGCTCACTGTTCCATGTCGCAACTTCAAGTTGATGTCGCGACATGAATTTCCCTTGATTACTTTAGTTCAGTTGCGACCAGTTTTCTTGCAACTGCTTGGATCAATGGTCGCGACATCGTTTGCGGTCGCGACCTTGTTTGCTCAGTGTTTCTCCATAGTTGATGTCGCGACCACGGTTTCATGTCGCGGCATGTTTAGCCTCTTTCTCTTGCCGGCGGTGCGGCGATTTTGGGATTCGCGACCACCTTTACATTTTATAAGATACGACTTCCATGTTGTGACTTTGATTTTCTTGGTGGCGATTGTATTCAGTGGTTACGCACGCTTCCACGGGTTTCAATTTAATGTCGCGACCTCTTTCAGCGACCATTTCTTCTCTTACGGTCGCAACCTGGAGGTTCTTTGTTGCAACCAATTTCCTCGCTCACTCTTTTTGTTCGGTCGCGACCTGAGTTGATGTCGCGACTTCAATTTCGTATGCCCAGCTCTTCTTGGTCGCGACCTAAATGGGTGATCAGCGACATGGATTTTGCGATCTTTGATCATTAAATGGTGCCCAACTTAGTTTCTTTGTTAAGACTTTGTTTGGCTGCTCGGTGCGACCTCTTTGTTCAGTCATGACTTCCACTTTTTGATGAGACTCAGTTCACATTTTTATGTATGAACTTTCTGAAACGACGTATGACTTTCAGTCAGTTGTTAAGAGGGCTGTGATTACGTAACTTCATTTTACTTGCAAGAAAGACCTCTCTTGTGGCTTTCATTGGCGAATCCCGTGGCGCTTGTAGGAATTGTTGATGTAAAACCTCAATTAATATGGCAGGGTTGGTGTCGCGACACCAGTGGTGTCATTGGGCCTTAACAAGAAGATTCTTCTTTTGGATACTTCCTTTAGTCTCGACCCACATTTTCACTTTGTGTAACCTCTTTCTTTGAGTCACGACTTCATGGTGAGATCTTCTTTTATTCTATTTGATTTGGTGATGTGACTTAGAAATGAATGACAAGCTAAAGCTGCTAAAATCGACTCCGTTCCAGGTTCGAGCTTCAATTAACTATTTGATGGTTTTCTTACGATTTTGCTAAGGTTTTAACCTGCTCTATTTTCACAACGAAATTAAATTTGAGTAAAATATCCACATTTTACCTTACAAATCAACATTTATCTTGTAATATGCTCGAGAAAAATGGATTAAATCTAATGAGTTTTAGGACTCATCAGGAATTCCCAAAACTTAAATTTTTGCTTGTCCCCAAGAAGCAAAGAAAAGAAAAGAATTGTTGTCCTCAAGCAAATAAAGCTTAAAATTTTAAGGACATTTTAAGTTCATACCACAGTCTTTCTTATTCCACCTTCTAGCGGAAATAGAGATACTGACGTCATTTTAGAATTTGATTTAGATTCAAGAATAGAAATGGTATGCTTCTATCACAAATTTCTTGATGAACTGTGTGTTTAAGCAGTTTATTCAAGCAGGTAGCATTACGTATTATTAGCTGTGCAGGTCTTCAATCACTTTTCATTTTCTTTGTTGGATTTTATTTAATCTTAAAATTTTTCTTGGGACCCTAATGGTCCAAAGTCATAGGCTTGTTTTTCATATTGCTCTCAAACTCAATGTAGGTAAATTAAACCTTCGAGATCAATATTAAGAGGTCTTTCGGGCTTGTAATGTTAGGCTTAGGTAATTGGGTAGATAATGGGAAAAATTTAAGTTTGCAAATCACCGATTTCACCTTTTCTGTACTTGTTGCCTTGACTTTCACCAGCACTCTTCTTTGTATGCCCCGATTCTCTTCAATCTTGGCCTGATTCATCTTTTTAAATTCTTTTTATGGAATTTTACTTTCCATATGCACTTTCTTCAGGCCAGTTCCTTTGTTCTACAACTCTTTTGCTTCTGTTTTTCTAAGGTTGAGAATAGTGCAATGTTTTGTCTTCTTAGGCTTTCTATCACTCTTAGAGAACTTTGGGCTAGTAACTCCCATACCGGTTAATTGTCCAGAATGCTAGGTGTTAAAACCCCCTCTGAGCTTAATTGTTCAAGGGAAATAGGCCACAAGACAAAAACTTATTCCTTTTCATTAATTTACGCATCTTTACTTCCTTCTCCTCATACCTCGTAACATTTGGAAATATTTTCCCCGAACTTATTTACTTCCTTTATAGTGGGCTTCACAGGCTGGAAATTGTATAATTTTTGGGCTCTTTCTTTGTAAGGATTATTGCAAGGAAGAGAATTTAGGTTTGTTATTGTTTATTGAAGAAATAAGGCTTATTTGGCTCAAATTAAAGGAACTAAGAAATATGCTTTGGCATATATTGAGAATGAAACGAGACTCAAAGCGCCAGGATGGCCTCGTCTTCTTGTTAATTTGTTTTACTAAGATTTAAATCTCGTCAATAATCTAACAAGTTAGGACTACGGACTCTCAATCTGAATTTCTCGAGAAGATGTTCTAATTCCTATCAAAGTTTCATAGGTTTTTGTTGACCACAGTGTATTATTTCTTCAAGACTTGTACTTATTTGCATACGCTTACATTATTTCAACCAAGTATTTTGTTCCATCGGCAATAACCTGTTTTCCAATTTTGCAAACTAAAGCGAATTCAAAGCAATGCGAGTGCCATTCTAATTTCCGTTTATTAATCTATATATTTTTCACACGCAAATTTTGTTCTTGGGAAAGAAACGAGGAATTGTTTATTTGATCATACGCAGACAGGCACTTTATTCTTTTATTACCTAATGACTTGACACAAACACAAAATTTAATATATCGATTCGTGAATAAAACAATTAATTTATGAAGTCGGCAATTTTTCATTCAAATATCAAAACATTTCGATATTGTACAATCTGCTTTCCCTACAAATAAGACTATAACTAAATTAGAAAACTCTCTATTCTTGATCTAAAACTCGATATCTTCCCTTCGAGGGTCCGCAAGCACGCTTCATTTGGTTCACGGACCGCCTTGAGGTTTGCTCGAAGAGTGATTCGGCTGTTAACAAGGTTGTTCAACAACTTAGCGCCCTTCCTTCCTTTTTCTTTGGAGCTTCTCTGGATAATGGGTTCTAATTAACCCTTCTTCCAATTCCCTTCCCATCATCCACTCTCTTGATTGTGTTTTTGTATGGAATAATGAATGGGAATTTGGTTTGCAATTTTTCGACTACATTCATTCCATAAGCTCTGTGTTTACAGCTGGGAGACTCTTCTCTTTTTCTCTCATTCTCCCTTCTCTTCATTCTCTTTGTTTATTTTTCCTTTGCTCTCCATCCTTTATAGTGGTTTGTGTCTCTTGGGAACTACTGAGGCTATTTATTCTTTCTTGATATTTCAGATGAATGAATTGAATCGAGGTTTCAATTCAGCGCTGCTTCTTTGCTATTTCCAACAGAGGTTTTGGGAATTTGGTGGAGAATATTGATCGTTTTTCTTGGAGTTATTAAATTCCCTCGAATTATTTTCTTTGAAACTGAGAAGACCAAATGTAACGTCCCGGCTCCAAAGATAAGTGTACAGTACATTAAACTGTAGGGGCGTACACGAATATCAAGTGTCACATCGTGATATTTGGGGGATGAAATTTGGAGATGATAAAATTTCGGAACCGAGGTTTATAATATGAGAATAAGGATAAAATTAACTTAAATTGAGCAAAGGGGATATGAAAATCAAAAAGTGTGTAGATGGGCTATAGTAGAATTAACAAGAGTTACAATTGCAATATTAAAGTGTTGAGGACTTATGCAATTATGAGAAATACGTGGAGAGCAAGAGGGTGAGACAAAAACAAAAGCCATTTTTTGTCTCATTTTGTTAGGTTTCACGATGAGAGGAGAAGAATAGAGAAAGAAGAGTGAAGAAGAGGAAGAAGGAGGAGAAGGAGGAAGAAGTCAAAAAAAGCAGTATGTTCTCGCTTTGAATCATGGGTCTGATGTCTGTGGTTTTATATGGATTCATGGTTTAAATTGCAAGGAATCGAAGTTAGGGTTTAGCACAACCCTAACAAATCTTTTGTGTTTAGTTGTGTATGGTTATAAACTCATTTGAGTTTGAACAATTCAGAAAAAGTTTTGAAGATACACATGTAATGAAAGATGAATCGAGTAAAATTGAGATTTCAAGATGAATTTGGAGTGGCTTTGATGTATATATATATCGAGTTGATTTGGGTATCAACATATGGAAAAATGGAAGAAAAACACACATTTTGGGTATTTTTCGTGGAGCGCCCTGCATCGGTAATGCTCGCTTCTGCTTTTGACCAAAGGTTCGATTTTTAGCCATAACTTCTGCTCATTTCGATCCGATTTGAAAGGGATTCAAGTTTGGTTGTACAGACTTCAAGGAGAACCAAACATACGTAATAGGTTCCCCGAATTCTTATTCTATGTGGCCCAAAAATTCGCCTCAGTAGGGTCATGTTCAAGCCAAATTCGTTCGCTGAACATAGATTAGCCCCGTTGTTTTGGACGTAAAGAGTTTCACTACCTGGGTGATTCCACCTGAGAAGAACCTAGCACCTTAGTTTCAAAAGAGCATAAAGAACCGAAGTATCAAATATGGAATTAAGACATTGAAAAATGGGTACCTTATTTCAAACAGTCCCGATTGTAAAATCCCAGAGAGGGCATTAAGGCATGGTAAAGAAACAGGTAATTTTGTCATTTCCTTGGTTACGTGATTTTTAAGTGTGGTTAAATGAGATTTAAGTGAATGTGATGTGGTTGGTGAAATGAATGTGTGGTATGGTGGATTAAATGGAAGTTATGGTTAATGGTTAGTTGTGGTTTTCTTGAAAAGGTGAAAAGGACTATCGAATCGTGAAATGGGAATTCAACGGAAGCAAGCGATTAAGCAAGGAATCGTGAGTGTAAACTAATATTTTAGAAATGAGTTTTAAAGGTAAATGATTTTAATGTGAAAAAGGAAAGATTAATATAAATGTTTATATATGGATATCCATAAGAT
Source organism: Tetrastigma voinierianum (assembly GCA_016808115.1). Taxonomy (NCBI): domain Eukaryota; kingdom Viridiplantae; phylum Streptophyta; class Magnoliopsida; order Vitales; family Vitaceae; genus Tetrastigma; species Tetrastigma voinierianum. The sequence goes on along the minus strand of JAEQBH010007421.1, from coordinate 41,636 downwards.
TGTAGTAAATGTATAAATGTTTACTTTGCCTAAATATATGTATTTATATTAAATGTTTATACATGTATGCATATGTTAAGGCATTATGGAAGTTTAAAATGTAAAGAATGCATATGTATATTTGCATATATATGCTTTAATGATAAAGTAAAGGATTTAAATGGATTTATAAATGTATTTTGAAGAAAGGAGTGAATGATTTTAATGTTAAATGAAAGTTTAATGTAAAATTGTTTATATATGTATGCATATGTTAAGGCATTATGGAAGTTTAAAATGTAAAGAAGAATGCAAAATGTATAAATGATAAAGTAAAGGTTTTAAATGGATTTATAAATGTATTTGGAAGAAATGTTTCATCGATGGTTACCCTAACCCCATATGACTGTTATGACTGAGCATCGTCGAGGTACTTTAAGCGTGTAAGGATTAGAGGGTAAAGTTATAGGTTACTAATCGATGGGAGGAACAGCGCTTGTAGTGAATATCCTTACACGTGATAAAGTGATATGATTGGAACCCTATGCAAAGCTTGAGTTTCTTCCGCAACAGAGTGGTTATGGATCGAATGAGACTGTTCTCACCAGCCGCACTTAAACCGCTCGTGTGTTTATCCTCGAAGTTCCATCGTAAAGGAAAGAAAGAAAGAAAGAAAGAAGAAAGTTAATGCATAAAGTGATTTTGAATTATATAAGTATTTATCACATCGAGGAAAGAAGAGAAAGAAGAAGAAAGTTAATGCATAAAGTGATTTTGAATTATATAAGTATTTATCTAAGTCGAGAAAGAAGAAAGTTTGAGGCATAAATGTTTAAGGCATAAAATGGATTTTAATTGTATAAGTATTTTATCCCAAAAAGAAAGAAAAGTTTGAGGCATAAATGTTTAAGGCATAAATGGATTTTAATTGTATAAGTATTTATTATAAAGAAAGAAGAAAGTTTAGGCATAAATGTTTAAGAGCATAAATTGATTTTAATTGTATAAGTATTTATTACTTTGATATATCACAGAAAATGTTATCTTAATGAAAATGTCTCGCTCCACTTTGGGCTCCGCTAGCTCATTCTTTTCCATATGTTTCAAAAACATTTTCGAGCAGAAACAGTCTTGTGCGGTAGAGTACCCTCTGTGTAGTGAGGTTAGTAGTCGAGAGCGGCTAGCATGTGAGGCCTATGATTGTAATGAGTTGCATATTTTATATGTTGAATATTTTGTCATGTATATATGCATATATGTATATATTTTGAAAAGGGTAAACAGGCGGTCGGCTTAAAGTAAGGCTCAGCCCGATCTTTTGATACAAAAAAAAAAAGTGCATGGAATTAAAGAAGGTTTAGATGTTTGATGATTTGAAGTGAATAAATGTATATGTGTATATATTGTGTTTGATTGGGTTGTGGGACGAGTCTAAACGGAAGTTGAGGTGAAAATTTGAAGATTAGAAGTGTTTTAAATGCTTATGCGGTATTTGTAAAATTGGGGAAAGTCAGAAAACGAGAGAAGCTACGCTTGATTTTGAAAAAATCAGTGTTTGAAAAAGAAAAAAAAAAATTTTAGCCAACCGCATTATTTTCTAGAATATGTTAAGGATATTAAAGGGTTCGCTCCATGGATTTTATTTGGCTTGTTTTAAGGAAGGTTTCTATATCCATTGGAGTCTGGAGGCATCCCCCTCGGGTTCGTGAGGTTAATCGGGTCGGGATCCTTGGCGATGGTATCGAGCCACGGTTTGAAAATGTTATCAAGATTTGAAAATTTTGTTTCATATATGATTGTTTTAATGTTTTATTTTAAAATTGCATAAATTATTTATGTGATTTAAAATCGTATATGCATTACATGACATATTAAATTTTTGCATTCCACGGAAAATGAGTCATCGAAGTGACACAGTAACCGGGAGAGCTCCACAGGGCATTAAGTACCACCACCCAGGAACATGTTGATGAGTGCACGTATGTTCCTCCGCCCCCCGTAAATACATAGTGACAATATGCCTTGAGCCACCACGAGACGGGACCACCACCCAGCCTCTAAGGTCGTGGGGACGGATACCTTTAGAGCGAGATGGCTCGAGTTTTTAGCCAACGCATTCACGGCAACCGAGAGGCCGTGGCTTCTATAGAGGGCGAAAGTTAGAGACGCGGAGCTATGATGGATTGGAACCCGCCCCGGAAGAAGCGTCATGGTGGGAAATGAGGAGTCTTGCAGGGTGATGAAGTGTACGGATGGAGCAGATGGTCGGTTTTTGCCTTTTTCTCTTACCGGGATGGGCGTTAGAGTGGTGAGCGGTTCGGAGGAAGTGCCGGAGAAGTGTCACAGGCCTGGTTAGGAGTTCACAGAATAAAGTTTGTTACAGCCGATTACGAGGAGATCACGAGAAAGTGGGGGTTCTTCTGGCGGAGACGGGGGACCTACTCAGTGATAGATTATGAATGGAGTTTTTCGAGCTCGTCGGACATAATCGTTTAGTAGGGATGAAGTTCCCGAAGACGAGGGTTTGCTGCTGAGTCTTAGTCCGGTGATTAGGACCCTTGATAAGCGTCGACCGGCCCACACAGTCTGGCCGGGTAGTAGGGTGTGGCAGGGATGAGAGGAGCATGGGTTTGAAATCCCGGTATTCACGGTAGGAGACGAAGCGGTGGAGTCGTGTGGGTTCGAGGAGATTCCATTAAGCAATTAGGGTTTCTTGATTATTTATCAACTTTAGGTGGAGTTCTGTGAAACTTTGCTTCAAATTGACATGATTCTAGGTTGATTTTGCTAAGAAATTGAAAGAAAGAATAAAGTTATAAGGATTGTCAATTTAGGTCAACCTTGAATGTTAATGGATGATGTTGTTTGATTAGTTTTAATTGATTTAATGACATTACTTGCAGGATGCTTGAAGGAATTAATGGAATTAATGGAATTAAAAGTTGAATAGAAAATGAGATAGAGAGGTTAGGCGAAAGGGGTTTAATTGGAAGTAGTAGTTTGATTTGGTTAGTAAATCAATGACATTGGATGAATTATCAAATGTAAATTTGTTGAAAGAAAATGGAAGAAATTGAAGAAATAATTATGAATGTGACATGTAGGATTTGACCACCTTAGGAGAAGTATGGAAAAGTTGAGTTTCCATTGATTTTACTCGATTGGAAGGATTAAATGCCTAATGGAATGTGTTAGAGTAATGTTTCTGAAGAATTGATTAAGGTATAAATGTAATTTTTGCTAAGGTGAAGGAGCATTATGGGTTTTTCACTTTAAGGATGCTAATGGCTTGATTTAAGGCTTGAAGCCTTGATTTTAAATTAGGTGAATTGGATAAGTTAAGACTTCGCCCAGTGAGGATGTTCCCGAGGCGGCGGTAAGAACAGTCACGGGCATTTTGAGTTTCTAGTCATGCCATTTGGATTCAGAATGCAGTAGCTTTATGGATCTCATGAGCGAGTTTTCGGGCGCCGCCGTCGGTTTGTTATCGTGTTTATTGGCGATATCTTGTCTGACCGAGCGTGGAAAAAGAGTCATGAGCACTTGAGGATAATTTTGCAAACGTGCGGGAACGCCGGTCATATACCAAACTGATGGAGTGTCGGTTTTGGCTCGGCCAGTCTCAGCACTTTGGGACACACACATAGTTTCTAAGGGGGTCTCGGTGGATCCTTGAAGGTCGAAGCTATCTTTTGAATTGGAAACCTCCTACGAGTGTTACGGAGAGATAAGGAGTTTTGGGTTTGGCGGGGTATTGCGTAAGTTAGTTAGGGATTCTCGAAGATAGACGCACCTTTGACTAGGCAGACGAGGAAAGAGGAACCATTTTTATGAAAGGTCGGCTTGTCGCGAGTTTCGATGAACTAAAAGGAGATTGACCTCGGCTCCAGTGCCCACACTTCCATCGGGGGCGGGATGGCTTTGCGTGTATTGTGATGCCTCTAGTAGAAGCCTAGGTTGTGTATTAATACGGAATGACAAGGTGATTGCATATGCTTCTAAGCGATTGAAAAAGCATGAGCAGGAATTATCCGCGTGACCTTGAGCTAGCGGTAGTAGTATTTGCCTTCTAGTGATGAAGGCATTACTTATATGGAGTGCCACAGCAGGATTTTTCACGGATCATAGAGCTTGCGTGTCTGTTCTGTGAGAAGGAGCTGTTCACCTCTCTTTCGGTGATGGACCAGAAATACCTATACCACATAGGCGTTATTACCAGGCGATATCTAATCCCCGACAATAATACCATGAAACTTGTTTGTTGTGTTCCTTATCTATTGTCTTGATTAAAGCTATTTTCTTAGAGTAAATCATTTTCTTTCTGGTTTTGATCCGGGATCTTTTGCCAGAATTAATACGGAGTCGAACAAGTAGTAGGGTGGATTTAAGTCGGATGCTCCCGATCCACAGATCTGAGAATTCTCGATCAACTTCTGCGACTACCGAACTCTATACTATTTGGACTATGATAGGCAATTGGATTCAGCTTTGCAAACCTTGAAATGTATAAGCCTAAGATATGTGAATTAATAACAAAATGAATTAAAACTGAAAATTTTAAAAATAATAAATTCAGACTGAATAGTCATCTTTTAAAGGGAGCATTGAAAATCTTTATTGTGAACATCGATTCCTATGATTACCTTTGAAACTTTGCTTCATGAACCCGATTTAAAACACATCCCGAGGAATATGATAGTGCGGTTGGATCTCTCAATCGCCCTTGTTCATCATCCCAATCTTCCTATTTCTTTCGAAGACAAATGATTAGATAAAAAGCCCTTATCTGAGGATTTGCCTTGCGGGTATTTTTCTTTTTTGATACTTAATACCCCGGAGACATGAATCTAATAAACAGGCTCCTAAGACATAGGTATAGCATGGGTTTACACTTTCTTGGATTTCTCTTCCTCTAAATTTCTAGACCAGTTCATCCTTTCCTTGATTAGACCCTTCTTAACCACGGGATTGAGCGTCTTGTTAGTCGAGGTGAACTCTCTGCTTGTTTAAATGGATAAGTCGTTCAACTCATTCTCGATTTCAAGTGAGAAGATGATTTATCGATTTAAATTCACAGAGCTCATTAGATCCCCATTATCAAATTCGCATACCTTTCAGAAATTGTTCATCACTCTCAGGTTGCCTTCTACGTATCGCTCCGGAGGGCCTCCACAGAAATCAGGCTTGATGAGGCAATCCTGTATGGGTATAAGGCGGCTTACATTGGGATCAGTACCAGAATACTCAAACCGGCAAGTAGATTCTATTGATAGTTCGATAGCTTTTGATAAATTTATGTGCGGGAAAGATAATTTCGACGAGTGCGATGATAATTTGGGTTTCTAAATCACTAGAATCACTAGATTACACCCCTCTGATGGCTTGTGATCAAGAAAACCAACGTAATTCGGAAACTAAATCAATTCCAAAATTTGTGCAGGTCGAACTGATCGAGCGATAATTTGAAGAAATAAGTGCGTTCAGCTTCTACTTTAACGACTAACGTCGAATCGAATTTGGCGAAATAACAAACTAATCTAAAATAAAACGAACAAAGAAAAGAAAATTAAAATACAAGAGACTTATTGCAAATCTCTTTTGGCCCGTAGAAGTGCTTTCCTTCAAATAAGCGGCTGCGTATTTATAGGAGTCACAGTTGGGCCTAACCGATGCACACTGCGCGGATTTGGTCGCCCAGCCCATTTGGTTGTTAATATCGTGACCTCGAATTCTTTGTCGCGACCTCGGTTATCTCATTACGTCGCGAAGCTTTTATTTGGTATGACTTGCCTTTAGCATCCTTAGTCACAGTGTCGCGGCCGTTAAATGATGTCGCGACGCCTTTCCTTGTAACTAATGTCGCGACCGCTAAATGACGTCGCGACCTTAGTTCTTTATGATGATGTGTCATAACCGCGAATGGCGTCGCGACCTTAATTCCTTATGGCGATGTCGCGACCAACGAATGGCGTCGCGACCTTGGATTTCTTGCAAGCGATGTCGCGACCAGCGGGCCAAGCGTGCGACCTCGGTTCTCCCTTTGTGATGTCGCGATAGCCAGAATGACGTCGCGACCTTAGTTCTTTGCAGCGATGTCCGCGACCACGCGAGATAGCGTCGCGACCTGGTTCCTTAGCGATGTCGCGATGCCCGAATGGCGTCGCGACCATGGATTCTTTGCAGCGATGTGCGACCCGCGAATAATGGCGTCGTGACCTACATGTTCGATCTCTTGAAAATCTTATGTCAAGACTTCTGTCGATTAATCCACGACCTCCCATGTCTTGCTCGGCCTTCAATTACATCGCGACCTCGAAATTGTGTTGCGACATCATATCTTGTTCTTGATGAATTTATGGTTGCACGACTTGGGTTTTGTTGCGACACGCTCAAAATGCTGTAGTTTCCTTATGTCGCGACTAGAGTTTTGTGGTTGCGACCTTGATGTGAATCTTCATCACTGTCAAGGCGTCGCTACAATAGGTCCTTTCTTCCTCGTGCATTTCTCTGATACCAGCATCATTCAGCAAGTCGTGTCATTCACCTTTCGGCCGATTTAGCTCCTTTTCTTTATGATATCCTCTTTTCTCTTGAATTTCTATTTGCATGCGGATTGGTGAAGTTATTGACATTTTACGCACATCATCGGTCTTTTTAGATAGAAATCGATCGAGAAAAATGGACTGAAAATGGATGACTTTAAGCTCAATCAAACTCCCCCAGGCATAAATTTTGCTTGTCGACAAAGAAAGAAAAAGATTTGTTGTTCTCGAACAAAGGACGTCTACGTATTGTTTGCTGATTTGCAACCAATTTAATTGAAAGACTAAATTGCATTCTTTTTTGTATATCTAGCTTCAAGTCGGATGAAGGTTAGTCCACTCAATCAGGTGTACAAAGCCTTAAATTGTTGAATTTGTTTTATAAACGGTATGTCAGTTGATCACAATTTGAAAAGTAGGTTGGTCTTCTTCCTCTTTTCTTAGTGAGTGATTAACCCTCGGTCCTTCACAATTTTGATCCTTTCAAGTTTTCCAAATTCCATATGCTTATTGTTCATATTGATCTCTCCACTAATGCTTGAAGGTAATTCCGACCTTGAAGATCAATCAGTGCTTTCGGAGCTTGTAATGTCGGGCTTGGGTCATGGGTAGGATGGATGGAACTTTTTAGGTTAAGATTACCGGACTCTTTCTCCTTTTTTTTTTTTAATAAGCTATACGCCTTCTTTTCCTTGCAACTTCTTTGGTGGATTCCCCCAAACTTCATCCTTGGGGTATCTTCTTGATTTCTTCTATTTAAAATTGTTCGTTCCCATTTCTCATTTGTACTTCTCACTGTTGGAACTTTTTCAGTCACCCTTTAGGAATAGTGCAATGTTCTGTCTTTTTAGGCTTTCTAACACTCTTAGCGAACTTTGGGTTAGTAGCTCCCATACCAGTTGGCATTAGGGTACTAGGTGTTGAAACACCCCCAGAACTTAAATTGTTCGAAAGTTAGGCCCTGAAGACAGAGCTTCTTCCTTTAAGCTTTCTTTTACATTTGTATCCTCCACCTTTAGATCTTTCTCTCTTTACCTTTTTTGTATTTCTCCTTTGAACCTCAAAAATACTCCCCCAAACTTTATCTCTTCCTCCTTCTTTGAGTTTTTGGATAATCAGAGGTTCTTTACTGGAGGATTAATTATCTAGGATGGCTTGGGATTTCCAATGGCTTGTTTTGAAGATAAGGATTGTTTTTACTCAAATTCAGGAACTAGGGTGTATGTAGAAGCATATAAATAAGGGTGGCTAGAATGGTTCAGCTTGCGAGGATGGCACGCATCATTTCTTGTTAGTTGTATCACCTAGGATTTCACCTTGATCCAATAATATATGAGTTCTAGAATTCGGTTTGATCAAGCTGTGACTAACCCCAGGATGTCCTTGACTCGCCGGAGTTGATGAGGAGTTACATGATTTAAGGTTCACGGGTTCCTCGACTTCTTGTTTACTTCTGAGCTCAAAATATATTTTGCTTTCAGCCCGATTGTATGTTTATTTATCTTGGACTCATCAGTGAAATTCAAGTCAATTATACAATTTATGTTTCAATTCAATTGTATGTCATTACGCATGATACGCAATTATTTGTTTTTCCGATATCTTCTAATCAAACTTCGCCTTGACTAGCTCAGTTATGATAATCGGCATTTTCATTCTGATTTAAATCTATTGTTATTCTTAACAATTAAAGCAAAAAGTAACAACCGATCTAACTTCAAACAAAATCAAACAAATTTTCTTATTTTATTCATGAGATTGTGCAAGAGTTGAGAATAATAGGCTGGAAGTGAGGAAGAGATGGATAAATCAATGGGAAGATCTATTTTTTTCTTTTTGGGGGAGGAGCAAAGATGTTGGGAGGATCCAGATCAAGGGTAGCCAAATTAGGAGAGAATTTGGGAAACTTCATTTCAGTTCTCTTCTTCTTCTTGTCATTCTCCCTCTCTATTTGTTCTTCAAGAAGGATCAATTAGTTGGTGAGATCAACCTTTTTGTTAAGATCGTCTTGTCTTTTCCCCAGCTATGTTCATCGTGTTCTCCATTTGATCATAGGCTCAAAAAATTTGGAAAGATTATTGTTGATCAGTATCCGATTTTCAAGCGGTTTCTTAAGAAGGCATCTTTGTCATCAAGCTCTTTATCTCTTTCCTTCATCCTCTTCTCGAAGTCACTTGAACATTGACATGAAATTTGAATCCTTAATCACCTTATAGTTTTTGGCTTCTGATGCGAGTCCCTTTTCTTTATATGATTTTTAGGAGTTGAAATCACGATCATGCGGTGTTGTAAAATGACTCATGGCTCGGCTGCAACTTCTTGGGTAGATGGGCGATCTCTTTCCCTCCATTTCCTTCTTGAATTTTTTTCTCTTGATGCTCTAGGATCTCCTTCATCTGCTCTTATGTTCATTCTTCTTCCCATTGTGATCTCTTCTTCTGACTCTTGCTTCATATCTTCTTCACCCGAATTTTTGTTGGAGGCTCCATTCACTTTCCTTTCTTCCATTCTCTTGAATGGGCGAGAGCATCTCCATTATTTAGTTATTCCCAGAGCTCCTGAGGCTTTCACCGGAGTTCTCACGAAATCACATTCTGATAGGGGAGAAGGCGGCAGTCAGGGTTGAGAATTTATAGGGCTTCTATCATCTTGTTCTCTGTCTCTGCAAACATATGGGTGTTCCATACGGATGTGCTTACGGATCTTCTTCTTCTTTATACGCAACCAGGAAGGTGTCTCTTCTTGTCTTAGCATTCTCATTTTCTTCTCTTGAATGCCTTACATTATAGCCCCTTTTCTTTTGATTCCTAGGCCCCTTGCCTACTCCCGTCAGGGTTAGTGGTGAAACCTTAGGGCACTCTTCTTCTTCTTCCCAAGTTACTTCACCGGCCCTCAGGCTTATAACCTTGTGATAGTTCTTTGGGTGAAGTCAAACCTTTATTCCTTCATGGTATCTCATTATTGAGTTTTCGATGATAGCTCGAGCATTAAGCTTTTACCCCTTCAGAATGGCATAGAGAATGATTGTACTTGTTCCGTCTGGAGTGCGAGACATGCTTGGTGGAACCATAACGAAGGCAGGAAATAAAACCATACCTTTACCTCTTCTGTCAAATCTCCCCTGTTTATGGTCTTTTGCTCTCCCCTTCCTTGACCCCATTTCACTTTACCGTCTGTCAACTTTCTTGTAATCTTCTCACGGTTAGGGTTGTCTACTATCTTCTTGTATTTGGATCCATGCTTCTGCCCTTCCATTATGTACATTTCATTGATGGTTTACGCTCCTCGGCACCCAGGCTCCTCGACATAAACGAGTTATCCTTTCTCCCCACCAGGTTGGAGTAGAATTCTCGAACTACTGCTGCGTATCCAGATTTTTGATGCTTGTAGAAGTTTCCCCAACCTCTTTGTTCTATTAGTTCCTTGAAAGGGGAGATGAGTGTGTTGAAGCCTCTTTCTCCGACAAACCCCTTACCGGCATAGTACTTCTTCAGGGCGGAAAGCTTCTTACGTCTGGTCGTCTTCCTCTCCTTCTTCTTGCTTATCTTCCCCTTTTTCTCTGTTGCTTAGGCTGGTTGAACCACAGTTGTTCAGTGCGGGTTCTCCCTTGTTGGTTCCTGAAGAACTTCCCCTTCGGGCTGAGTATACTCTTCCATGATTTCGCTCAGATTTGGGATGAGGGTTGAAGGTTCGGCCATTTGAGAATTCGAACGGTTTTTAGGAAGAATTTTGGATCTAGGGTTTGCAAGAATTGAAAAAAACAAAGAGTAGGCGAAGATGAAGAGTTGTATTTGCTTCAAGGAAGGAAATGGTGGTGGAGGGAGTTTCTCAACAATTGCAATTCAATTATTATTGTGGACTCTTTATTACTTCATTTATTTGCGCCTCGCGACTTAAATTCGAAGCATGATTGTGTCTTTGTCATTAAGTTTAGAGGCGAATTTAAAAAGTTGCCCAGCTGGCACACTTTTCTCTTATGTCGCGACTTAATGTTGTTTGTCGCGACATAAGTAAGACTAATGAGGGACATCATCGGGTTCACGACATCTAGCATTTTACCCCCTTTTTGGTCAACAAGTAATTTCATGACATAGTTGAGTTGTCGCGACCTCAATTTCTGTCGCGACATATCTTTTGGTCGCGACCTGTGCCCTTGTTCTTCCTTTAGTACTTACTAAGTTGCGACCTCGATTTACATCCATGACATAAATCTATTCGCGACAGTCTACACTTGCCTAAATTTAATGATCAGATAGCTTTTCACTCCTTATTAATTTGCACATTCTTAGCATCCAATAAATCATTCCCACAGCAATTCAAACATGTATTCTATTCAATTTTCACAGAATTTATGTAGGGAGAAGAGTACTCCCTTTTTCAAGTCGTTCTTCCCGTGATACTGAGCCTCGTTTGTTCCTTCTCACCTGTTTTTCATTCAATTCTCGTGACGCAGATATCAGAACAATTTCAAAAAAAATATTAAATTGATCAAATATCAACCTAGCAATTCCTAACAAATCATGACTAGAACTAAAAATTCAAAACGAGTAATTAAAAAAATTCAAAGTCTATATAAAGAAGCAAAATTTATATGGGTCAGCTTCCCATGAGCCTCGTTTGAGTCCTTAGCTGGACTAGTCAGTTTTAAGCATTCTCTCAATTCACCAAATGGAGTTCTTCCTTTCTTCTCCCCTCGCCGAGATAGTGCTTCGGCCTTTGACCATTAACCTTGAATTCTTCCCATCGTCCCGAAAGGTCACCGCCCAAAGGTAGTACTTGACACCACTGTATATGGTCCACTCCATTTTGATTTCAACTTCCCTTGAAATAATCTTAATCTGGAGTTAAATAGCATAACTCGATCCCCCCGCCTTCGAACTCTTCTCGTAACTTTTCGATCACGCTTACTTTTCGTTTCGCCTCAGAGATATTCTAGCATTACTATAGGCTCTGCCGCCTCTAGTTATCCAATTGGAGCAATTTCTTCTTTGCAATTTTGAAATCGGGTTCAGCTTTTGATGGCCCATACGGCTTCAGATTCCAGCCAAGAGGGAGGTGACATGTGGTTCGCTAAAGACCACTCACAGACGGGACATCCCAATGGGAGTTTTCAATGCGCCCCGTAAGCCCAAAGTGCATCATCGAGTTTGGAAGACCAATTCTTCCTCGCTGAACCATGGGCTTTTTCCAGATCCTTAATCTCCCTATTGGAAATTTCTCGTCCATTAACCTGGGGTGATACGCCAGGCTCATTATATGTTCATCCCATACTGCGTTGCGCTTTGCAAATATTTTGTTTGCAAAGTGGCTTCCCCTCTGCATCGATGATAGTCCCGGGTGTTCAATCTATCAATGTCTTTTTGCAAGAAACTCACAACCGTGTTAGCGCCATTCCGCATTAAGTTATTGAGCTCACCCATTTGGAACATAACTAATCATAGCAAGATATACAAGTTTCCAAATGATGGTGGAAGGGTCCCATGAAAATCTATCCCCTATACATCAAAATTTTGTAACCACCAATCCGCCTCGTAGGGGCATTTCATTTCGGGCCGATATTTCCAATCTTTTGGCATCTATCACATAATTTGGACCCATTCTAAGATAGTCTCCAAGATAAGTGGCCAATAAAATCCCGAACAGTATCTTGTGAGTCGTTTTCTCCGAAAATGTCCCCATATGGTGATGCATGGAATTCATTCACAATCTTGCATTGTTCACTCTCTGGCACACATCTTCTTATAATCATGTCAAGACCTCTTTTAAATAACAAGTGGTCATCCTTATGTGCACTCGCTTCATTCCCGAGTTTTTTCTGGTAGTCGACTCTGAGGAATTACTCCATAAGCCAAGTAATTCACGATATCAACATACCATGGGAGTTGGAATGACAATTGAAACAGTTGCTCATCTGGGAAGTTCTCTGTTAGTCCTGCCTCCTCCTCTTCTGCTTTGTTTCTCTTCTACTGACAAGCGATCAAATAATACATTGTCACAACCCTTCTTATCTTTACTACTGGGACAAACTCAGAGTAACAACACCGATCTCGTGCCAGCGCAGGTCGAGCTAAAATCAACAAAAATTCTATATACCTGTTCTACTACCGGCGTAGTCAAGCTAACAAGAAGATAGTGGCTCCAGTGGCCGAACACGGGGATGGGTTTTCATCCTAGGAATGATTTGCATAAGTGCAACTATAAAAGACATTCTATTTGGACTTTTGGATTTTTCAAAAACAAGTGATGAGTTTGAAAACCGATTAACCCGTAAAAAACTCAAAATGAAGTGTGAAAAGTTAACTTTGAAGATTTAGGTCACTAACTTGCAACTTAGTGGAAACAAGTGTCCCTTGGTTTTATCCCTCAAGGTTATGACAAGCAACCCATAGTCCAAGCCACAATCGGATCTATGTTTAACTAGCAAACCCTCACCCTGGGTTAACTCCTATTTGAGTTAACACAAGTAACATGTGCATCTACGGTCTTTTTACTTTGAAACCCTAACATTAAATATCATCTCGTAGGCTCGTAAAGACTATCTGATCGAACCACAAGGCATCTTAGCAATAAGTATGCACCGTATCCCGAAGCATGGTAAGTATTACAAATTAATAACCTTCAATGCTATTCAACCATATTTTGAGAAGATAGGGCCATAAACACGGTACCTGTAGCTTTTAATACAAGAGGACAACCTGTATATGCCCCACCACCAAGCTAGCTTCCTTTCTCTTCAAAGAAAAGAGGCTTAGCTAAGCATCTCTTGAGTTGTCATCCTCAAGAGGGGTGTTTGGCAGCCAAGAAAATAAGGGAAAGAGGAGAGAGAAGAGAGAAAAGCAAAACCCTAACTAAACTACGAGACAAAAATAAAAACTTACCAAAAAATTGTTTCTTCAATTTCTTGCTTAGGGTTACAAAATGGGAGGGGGCTTATATAGGCCACCCAATGTATGAAAATACCACAAAAAAAAGCCTAACAATTTGGCTAATTTTAGGGACAAGAGAGCAATACACCAAAATTCAAGCCTGCTGCATTAATTACAAAAGTATGATACAAGAAGCACCTCATAAGGCTCAAAAATTTCGCTAGGCAAATGGGGTACCTCGCTAGTTAAGGAAAATTTACGGCTAGCGTGTACTTCGCTAGCCAGCTTAAATCACCAAGAGACAGCGAAATGCAAAATTCCCCTCGCTTAGGTGCGTGATTTCGCTTATTATCGAAATTTCGCTTATCTTAGCTAAATTTATGTGAGAAGTAAATGCAAATTCGCTTAGAACAAGGTTTAGAGAAATTCTCGTGCTCCAGCGAAAATTGGTAATTTCGCTTAAGATTAGAAATTTTCATATGTCATAAATTTTCAATCCCAAATAAATTTTCAATCTCAAATAAATTCCCGGATTTGGTCGATTCATCACCGCATCAAGCTCGCCCTCTATCAGATCGATTTCATTATCATTATTCTTTCCTTTGATTTTTGGTCCGTTTGATGAGCCGACAATTGAGTTCAATCTTCATGATTCATCATATGTCTCGATATTGAACTCCCAAAGTACGCAAAACCCGCAAACAACCAAAATAACCTCCCAAACTGCATAAGTGATACTAAGAAGACTTGAACACTTCAACTGGCATAAATGACATGATTAAGAAAAGCACTCAAACCTATCTAATATAGGGTTCAAAATAAAGACCTCTTTGGGGCACCAATCACACCCCCAACCTAAACGTTGCTAGTCCCTTAGCAATGCAAACAAAAGGAGATGTATGTAGTGATTTTCAAAAGTTTATGATTCAAAAGGTGTATGTACAAACATTGTCCTTAAACTCGAAAACGGACACCAAGTTTGAAAACCGATATGAAAGAGCCAAAACCATACAAGAACAATTTTAGGTCAATATTGGTTCCATGATTCTCAACTTGAATTTCCACCTAAGTCTAATGGTTCTTTATATAACCGTGATTAATGCCAATAAATTGCAAAATTTGTCCTCCCCAACCTAGCACTGACATGGCCTTGGGTCAGCTAACAACCTAGATAAGGATAGTTACACACTCGCTTTATTCAACTATATCAGAGGGGTGCAATGCCGAAAACCGACTTCACCAAAGTCCGTGTAACGGGATCCACCGATGACTCCCAACCACCAAGGTTTAGGGCATCGTCAAAGGATCATCAATTACCAAACTCTGGCGTGCTTCAATTCCTGACTCGAATGACTTCAAAATCACACCAACAAATCGTTAGACTCTACCTATCCACCCACGTGAATTAACACTAAATCGATGACTCCCAACCAATTAAGGCTTAGGGGCATCAATAAAGGCTTTCACCATACACCCTGACCGTGCTCTAAGCCTCAAGGCAAACTTCAATGACTTTATTTTTCTTTTCTTTTTTTTCTTTTGCTTTTCTTTCCTTTGAAGACAACATTGGTCTTAGCATAAGTAACACAAACCTATCTTAGGTTCCCAACACATGTCAAGCCGCCATGTGCCAAAGCAGCAAACAAATCATACCTATTGTTAACCCAGAGTGGTGAATTAGTATAGTGATAAAATTTTCTGTTGATCATGCTGAATCTCAATCCCACTAAAATCACTCACTAGTTCAAACCCTTAATTATGGGCAAGACAACAAAGATCCATTTTCCTAACAAACAATTCTAATTGGTCTAATCAGAGCACCAATTGTTCAATCAAAAGAAAACATTACACATGGTAAAGGCATTAAACATGGTATGCAAAAATCTATATATATATAGACTGAATAGCTTTTGATATAGCCAAAATGGCTAATACATGAATAAAAAGCTAAACATACAAAAGTATCACTGCCTACTATGGCTAATACATAAACTTAATCAAAATTAGTAGGCAAGCTGATAAAGTCGTAACTATACAAAATCATAAAAGAAACCCAACCACCCACCGCAGGTGGTGGGTCCTAAGCTGTCGCCGGCCGCAGCCAAACATCCAAAGAGGCTGGCCCCAGGGCGGGCTCCCTCCCTCTCGATCGTGAACACGAGGAAGACCCAGATGCGCAGATCTGGCTAGCTAGAGTGACACCTGGTCAACCTCCGATCCTGGGCTGCCTGTGTAGCTGCTAACGAGCATATAGCATCCATCACACCTCGCCATCTCTCGAATCAAGGGTGAACATACCCCAAAGGAATGGTGTGTGTCGGGAGGTGATGGGCCTGTGCATTCGCAGCCGCCGTGGATGTGGTATGTAGAGGAGGAGATGAAGGTGAAGTCTGTGGAGCTTGACTCCTCTGTATCCCGGCCTGGGGGCGCGGTATATCGCCCTGGTGTGGTGGTCCCCGCCCGCCCTCGACTGCATCTCCTCCCGGTCCCGTGGCCTGAGGTGGAAGATACGGTGGCTGATTACCACCTGGGCCCACCGACATGACCAGGGCATCTAACCTCATCTCAATCCGGCCTCATTGGGAATCCGATATGCCTCGAGAACCCGGCAGGAGCCCTGGGTGATCAAGAGGGATGCTCTCCGCCTCGCACTAGGTCCTTCCCGTGGACCTCCTCGAATGCATCAAGGAGGTCATCACATCAGAGGACTCCAACCAAAATCCTCCGAGATCCAGAAAGAGCCTTAAAGATGGCCCTCCGCCGCATCGCGGTAATGTGCCGGTGAAGGGAATAGACTCGCCCGACAAATGTATCAATCACAGCATCCGAGACCGAGCCGCCCCAAAAAAACCGGTCCGCACTGGGTGGTGTCTCCGCCGTTGCTCGAACCATCTCTCGATGAGGCGGGTGGGCCCAATCTCTATAACTCCGTATCGTCACACACGCGAGCTTCGAAGTCGCCGATCACCGCTCCGGAAAATTCCACGGCGATCATCGATAGAAAACTGTAGCTCACGCGGACCATCTGCTCCTCTAGAGGTCATCGAGTAGTAAACCGCAAAGACCACTGCGGGTATTAACACGCTCGCAGTCATGAAGGCTGCAGAATGAATAATCCTCACAACCTCATGGACTCCTGGGGGATTGGGATCAACTCTCAAAGACGGATGCCATAATATGACTCTCGATGAAACCGGCCTACGATGGAGTCGCATCTCCCAATGGGGTTCCCACAAATAATCCGCCTCCTAACTCGAGGTCGGCGACAACCGGTGATGAAGTCGCCCTACAACCGATGCGACCGTGATGGCTGCAACCGAGAGGAAGATGACTACCCAGCCCGATATGCCCGCTTGAGCTCGGTTCCTAACTCTCCCCTTCCGAGGTGACCGGCGATGGGGCCCGGTCCCATCCGTGTCCGATATCGACGAATCCCTAAAATTCTCGTGCACGCCTTCAAGGATCTGATGGTACCGAGCAGTGGACCGAGTCAGCCTCCTCTCGTGTACCCGACCGACCGAGGCCGAAGGCTGGATCCACCTCGAGTACGAACCATACCAACCAATACTACTCGAAGAGGGCTCGCCACCGAAATGTAACCACGCATCAATACCGGAATCGAGGCTCTCTTGAGGCGACCGAATCACTCAAACAGTAGATGAACCGTAGCTCACCGATCGCAGTCACACCGCCTGAATAGCCAAATAAAGCTCGCGAGGGAGGACCAATCGTCATGTGGCACGAGGGTCCCGAATCGCAAAGTGGAGGCTAAATGAAGGCTCGCCAGATGGCTCAGCCGTGGCAACAGCCCCGCCGTGAATGCAGGCGCTCGTGGCGCGCGTGGTCGATGCCAGCTACAAAGGGATCCGGGCCGTGGTTCTGGCCAGCTGAGGCACCGCGTCACCGTGTGGGGCGAACCCGCAAAGGGCGGGGCAGACGGCACAGCAGCCGGACGACCTGTGGCTTCGCCGGGAGGGAGAATGCAAAGTGACAAAATGAGCAACCCTCCTGTGTTTAAATAGGTACTGTGGTGTAGCCGAAGGGTCTTTCCTCTTCATTTTGGTCGGTTCAGCTTAATTTGACTCATCGCTTCTCACCGAAATTCAAAATTTTTAGATTTAATTTTACTAATATATAATAAATATAAAAGATTACATACAAATTATTAGAAGATACTAGAATTAGAAATTTAATATAAAATACCATAATATTAAAAAACAAAATTACTAAAATGGAAAACTGCAGTTAAAATTTAAAAATAACCAAAAGTATTAAATTAACGAATTAAAACAAAAATGAAAAATTGTGAACCGCACCCTGTTTTGAAACACCAACCAGCTCACCCTTAAAATTACCTGGGCTGAGGTCAAGGAGAATGATCTCCCAACCCCCGCAGTGAGCCCGGGCCGATTCCATTATGTCAGGTTCCATCACTGGGGCGGTCCTCACGATGGCTTGAATCTGAGCAATTGGCTTGGTAAAGTAAGTGTCGATGGCAAGACCAATATCTCTCATCTCCTTATCATTACTCCTCACCCCGACACTCGTAGTTTCCCCTCGCATAATGAACATTTGAAACAACTTCACGCTTATTTGATTTTCATGTCTAAAGAACTTTGCTTGTTGTTCGATGAAAGATGTTCAACTCCATAGCCATGTTACTAAAGGTAAGTTGCATGACCCTATTCCAAGAATTTATTATTGTATCGGGTCAGAGCTGGAATGGTCTTCCTAAGATGATTGGAACATGATTGGGTTCCATGGTAATCGCTCCAAGTCACACTACAAAATCTACTGGTAGTAGAATTTGGTCTATTTTCAAGACATCCTCAATTATCCCTTAGGGATTTTACCGATCTATCGGCCAATGAAAGTGTGATGTTGGTCGGTTTAAGTTCACCCAAACCTAACTGCTTGTATACAGAATCACTACAGTAAAGCAGTAGGTTCACACTGGCTCCTAGATCAAGTAATGACTTGTCTATGCAATTCCCACCAATATTGACTGAAATTGTGGGAGATCCTGGATCCTTGTATTTGACCGGATTCTACATCGGATTACAGACCGACTTGTTCGCAAGAAATGCCTTTTTCTCAATGCCTAATCCCTTCGAGAAAAAAGATCTTTCAAAATTTGCATAAGCAGGAACTTGTTTGATTAAGTGTCTAATAGAGTGTATGTTAACCTTTCACGGCCTTAAGACCTCTAAAATGCCCGCTGCTGAGATGCCTCTTCTTACCTTCTAAGTGCCTTGTGGAAATGGAGGTGGTATGCGGCATTTCATTGAATCTTCCTTAGGAGGAATATGCCGGGATCGCAATTCCTCTCCCTTCGATTCTTCAACAAAGGCACGGGTTGATCAACCTCTTTTCCAATTTCGTGGTGATTATATAGCCTTTAATTTCATCCATTCCCTTCTAATTGCTGGATGACCCACCTCATGAATTCCCTTGGGATTTGGAAGTGTTTGGGATGGAAACCTCCCTTTCTCAGACTCTAGCAACTTGTCGATCTTGGTGATTGAATACCGTAGGCTGTCAAATTTTCTGGGTTAAGATTGCCTCGCCTCCATCTATCCCCTCTCGCTTTTAGTGTGCTCTACGTGACAACTTTTCGTGCCACTTGCACATTGATTCCTTTTGTTCCTCAACAAAGGTTTACCTTACCTTACTCAAATTCAATATGGCTTGTTCCACTGGAGAAGAGGTTGGTGGTTGTTGTGATTGTGAGGGGGAACCAAACTGAGGTTTGGCACCTGGGGGTACATAGGCAGGGGGGTTGGGTCTCCATGAGAGGTTAGGGTGATTCCTCCAATTGGAATTGTAGGTATTACCATATGGAGCATTGGATTGTTGTGGCTTGTATTGTCCTACAAGATAAGTAACATTCCGACATCAAATCCTTCATCAGAAGGGCCATAGACACCGGTTTCACCGGGATGTACAGGGATTGGAAATAGTGTTGGATTGGTGTGCAGGATTTTCAGTCACCGTATGTACTTCCATGGAGCCTTTTCCTTCAAGCTCCTCCACCTTCCAATGTACTACTAAATCCTAGCTTTCATTTCCCTATATCCTCCGGCAAAGGTATAAATCCCTCTCCTCTAGGGTTAATACAGCCCCATTGTTTCCATTTCCCTAGGGTTTGGCTCCATCCCAACCCTAGAAGTTTCAAATTACGTAATTTAAAATCCATGGCTTCGCTAGATGCTTACTCGAAAGTCTCCACACATGGTTTCCAAAGTCGCCTACGGCAGGAGATATACCACCATAGAAATTGCTTCTTATCAAAGATCCATGTATCGAACCCATGATGTGGGCATGCACCGATGTCTCCATAAATCTCTCCCAACACCGATAAACCTCTCACCCCATCTTGTCGAAAAAGTATAAATTTGTCTCTTCAAATTATTAGTCTTATGAGCACCAAGAACTTCAGAATTTCACTACTACCTCACCCCACTTTCTAATGGTTCTCGTCTCAATGAGTTGAGCCAAGTCTTGGCCTTGTCCTTTAGGGTCAGTGGAAATGCTTTCAGCTTAAGCAAATCCATGTCCATCATTCCTTCCTTAAAGGTAGTGCATACCTCCTCAAAATCCCTACTATGAGTGTATGGATTTTCATTTTCCATACCATGATATGTGGGGAGTAGGGATACCAAATATGGCCTCACTGCTACATCTTCAGCAGGAGGAATGATACAGGATGGGGCACTAACTCTAGGGAGGGGTGGATGATCCTCATGGTCTCTATAGGCTGTTGGATTCATTAGGGTTCCAGTCGACTCGTTGTTCTTCAGCAGTGGATCCATGGGACCGCAGTGTACACCGACTTCACCGACCGGGTCAGTCAGGTATCGATTCTATGCGCCTTCCTGAGGTTCCTCTGGTCTCCAAAGATCGCACACACAACCTGTTACACAAACCTGAGACACAACAAAGAGCACAAACCAACTTGCAAAAAGGTTAGGTTTAGCTAAAATAAAATTGACTATATATATAAAAAAAAAAAACAAAGGAAGTTGGTCAAAGTGATGAAACTTGCAATATCGAATCGGTTTCAAAAGAGTTAAAAGATTACCTTCACTTGCGATGTTGGATCAAGCAAGTACACTCAACTTATCATTCGTAGTTTGGCACCATCCCCAAGAACGGCGCCCATTTGATTCGCGCCACGCGAGTCGAGCTGCTAAAATCAACAAAATTTATATACCTAAGTTCTACTATTGCCGTGAGTCGTTTCACTGCAAAGATATGGGTCTAGTGGTCTAACACGGATGGGTTTTCACCCTAGGAATGATTTGCATATAAGTGCAATTTAAGGTAAGACTTTCTATTTGACTTTTTGGATTTTCAAACAAAGTAGATGAGTTTGAAAACTGACAATCGTAAAACTGAAATGAAGTGTGAAAGTTAACTTTGAAGATTTGGGGGTCACTAACTTGCAACTTAGGGCAAACAAGTGTCCTCGGGTTTTATCCTCGAGTTATGACAAGCAACCTATAGTCCAAGCCAACCGGATCTATTTAACTAGCAAACCTCACCCTAAAAACAACTCCTATTTGAGTGCACACAAGTAACATGCATCTATGGCCCTTTCGCTTGAAACCCTAACATTAAATATCATCTCAGAGGCTCAGAAGACCATCTAATGAACCACAATGCATCTAGCAATAAGTATGCACTGGTATCCTCAAGGCAGGCATGGCCAAATTAATAACATTCAATGCTATTCAACCATATTTTGAGAGAAGATAGGGCCATAAACACTAGAGACTGTAGTTTAAATACAAGAGGACAACCCTGCATATGCCCCACCACCAAGCTAGCTTCCTCTTCAAAGAAAGAGGCTTAGCTAAGCATCTCTTGAGTTGTTGTCATCCCCAAGAGGTGTTTGGCAGCCAAGAAAATAAGGGAAAGAGGAGAGAGGAGAGAAAAGCAAAACCTTAACTAAACCACGCAGACAAAATAAAAACTTACCAAAATTGTTTCTTCCACTCCTCGCTTAGGGTTACAAAATGGAGGGGCTTATATAGGCCACCCAATGTATGAAAATACCCACAAAGCCTAACAATTTGGCTAATTTTAGGACAAGAGTAATACACCAAAAATTGAAGCTCTGGTTGCATTAATTACAAAAGCATGACAAGGCAAAGAATTTCGCTAAGGTTCAAAATTCCTGGCTAGGCAAATAAAAAATTCGCTTAGCTAATGGAAAATTTCGCTAGCTAGCTTAAATCACTAAGAGATAATAAATGCAAAATTTTCGCAAGAAGGGTGATTTCATATTAGCTAAATTCGCTAGCTTAATAAATTTATGTGAGTAGCGAAATGCAAAATTTCGCTTAGAACAAGGCCTAGCAAAATTCCCCTGGTGTCTAGTGAAAATTGGTAATTTCGCTAAGATTGCGAAATTCCAGCTAAGGTTGCGTAATTCTCGTAATCCCAGCTTAAATTTTCGCAACTAACGAAATTCCCCGATTTGGCCGATTCATCAACAGATTAAGCTTCCTATCCTCTATCGCACGATTTCCATCACTTTTGCCTTCATTCTTTCTTTCTTTTGATTTTCGTCCGTTTGATGATCGATAATTGAGTTCAATCTTCATGATTCACCATATGCCCCGACATTGAACTCCCAAAGTACGCAAAACCCGCAAAACAACCAAAAATAACCTCTAAACGCATAAGTGATACTAAGAAGACTCTCGAACACTTCACTGGCATAAATGACATGATTAGTGTACAAAAAGCACTCAAAACCATCTAATATAGGGTCTAAAATAGCACTTTGGCACTAATCAAACACCCACCTTATCGCCTTGGTTTGGCTTTTCGACATCGTATATTTGATTGCCGCATGGTCAAAGGTGAATGATAATATGGGATCCCAAATGTATATTCGAATTTCTCACAAGAAAACTATGGCTAGCATCTCCTTTTCGCAGTCGAATAGTTTTCGTTTCATTGAAGGTTCACAAGATAGTATATGGCTCTTAATATCTTTTCTTTCTTTGCCCCAACATAGCCTCCCATTGCGAAATCACTTGCATCACATTATTTTTGAATCCCCGATCCCATTCCTCGTGCAGTCACACTTGCTTCGAATTAACTGGATCTTGATTTCTTCAAAGGCCACCTTGCAGAGTCATCAAAACGTTAAACTTTATGTCTTTCTCCAAGAATCGCACAATGGTCCGGCTATTTTGAGAAGTCTTGATGAATCTCCTATAGAATCCAAAGATTTCCAAGAAACTCCTATCCTTTTTACCGTCACAGCGCGCAAGAGTCTGATAATCGAAACCTTTGATTGGTCCACTTCTAGTCCCGCAGCGTAAATTTTATGGCCAAGAACAATACCTTCGCTACCATGAAATGGCACTTTTCCTAGCTTAATGCCAGTCGCTTGTCCTCGTATCTTTGGAAGTATTATTTCAGTTGTTTAGACAATGCCTGTCGATCCATACCGTGAAGTCATCCATAAAATCTCCATGACCTCCCTCAACCAACCGAGAACATGGACATCATACACCTCGAAAAGTAGCGGCATTGCACAACAAACCCAAATGGCATCCTTCGAAGGCAAGGTTATTAAGTGGTATGAATGTGGTTTTCCTCGTCCTCGTGTGCAATAGCACCGATTATAGCCGTATCACCCATCCAGAAAACAAAATGAGGGTGTCCTATTAACTCGTCTAACATTTGATCAATGAAAGGCAATGGGAAATGATCTTCTTGTCGCCGTGGTTCACTCTTCCCAGAATCGATACATACTCTCCATCCCGCCACCGTTTTGTCGAATTAACTCATTTTTCATTTCCCTTGATCACAAGGGAACCCACTTTTCTTTCGAACCATATGGACTGGCAACCTAAGGACCTGGTCTGATTGCATATATAAAACCAGCATTCAACCATTTGAGCACTTCCTTTCTGACTACTCTCCTCTCATGACTGCCCTACTTTTCTTGATGTTCAATGTATACAGATTTTCCAAATTTTCGTGATTTCTCAGGTACGTATATCGATCGACCGACAATTTTTAATTCATCTATGGATTCAAGCACCACTCCCGATAATTCTTAAAATTTTCAGCAATTTTGTCTCTTCGAAGATCACTAAGTTCAGCAGAATAATCACTGCTTATCCTTTGGTAGCTCCAAGCAAGCATACTTCGATGACTCGCAACTCTTTTAAAACTAACCCTTCGGGTGACCGGTCTCTTTGATGAAATTCCTTTCTTCATTTTTGTCTCCATTGTCCATATTGTTTTGTTTAATACTCATTACGTTGTTTGGAGTGTAAATCATGCAGTCAAAACTTAATTAACACCTTCAAGATACCGGAAATTCATCTCATTTTCATTGATAGAAGTCAGCATTACAATCATAATAACAATCGTAGTTGTTGAGATAGACGCTATCTACTAACTTGTAAATCTCCTATCTGTATCTAAATTCTTCAAACTTTGGACATATTGTTTAATCGTCTTTCTCCAACCCGAGAGTGAGAACTCCTTTCCATATTCATTATAGTCTGGGCTGTTAGAATGGCCTTCCTAGCAGTTTTAAGAGGAACTTGGTGAATCTTCTCTTCCATGTCCGTGGATGATGAAGTTTCCACAGAAAATGAATTTCCCACCTTACAAGCACATCTTCAATGACTCCTTCGTGTTTCGCTTACTATTCTACCCTCGCCATTCAAGATAACAAAGAGGGAGGTTCCCAAACCCACCTCCTTGCAACAGATAATGGCATTAAGTTTATACTAGCACCGGAGTCACAAAGAGCCTTTTGAATTTCAAATCCTCCAATGGTGCAAGGAATTGTGAAACTTCCTGGGTCTTTCATCTTCTCTGGTAAATTCTTCTTTATCACTGCACTGCAAGTGGCAATCAGACTCACTACTCCTTCCTCTGCAAATCTTCCCTTCTTGCTCAAAATTTCCTTCAGAATTTGGTACAGAAGTGGCATTTGAGTTACTACTTCGTGAATGGCGTATCTCCAACTTCCTCGGGAAAGTTTTCATAAACTTATGAATCGTCTCTATATCTCGACTTTTGCAAGCCTCAAGGAATGGAATCGCAGGCATAGAATTATGTCATTTTAAGCCTTCTTCCCGGTGGACTCAAAGATTTCTAGGCTTCCTTCTCCTCTGCCTTCATCTTTCTCCGGGCCTTCCTTCTCTAATTCCTTTCCCACTTCGAGTCAGACCGCCATGCACTCTTGATTTTTCGTGTCATCGGGAAAAGCATCTTTAATTTGATTCTGCAGGGTCAGGGCCAGTTGCCCTATTTGTGTCTCCAAGTTCTTAAGAGAGGCATTGGTGGTTGTCTGAAAATTTTGAGAATTGGTATTTGAAGCTTCCAATTCTGCAAACTTTTGTTCATGGAAGTTCAATAGCTTTCTATTTTCTCCCATGAACTGCAAAGATCTGGCCCTCAAAGGTCCGAGCGCCTTTTCGACCCCCGACATTCATTTCTCGCCTCTCCCCGTTGTTGCCGGAACTTGGTGAAGATACCAGCCGAAAATTTTGCCATATCTGGACGATGTGCCCTCCTCCACCATAAGAGAAATTCCCAGCGGTTCCTAATGCCGGGTATAATGGGTCACAAGTGTGCTGGGGTTAGGCTTTGAAATGATATGCTCTTCTGCCTTAAATAGTTAGCCTCCACGTACATAGAAACTCCTTCACACATTCTCAAGATTATTTACTCTTTCCTCTTTCCATTGCTCTATCTCATTTGGTGTAGTGTATTCTTTATCCAACCGATGCATTAATGCATCCAAATTAGCCTCCATTGCATCTGTCTAAATTTCAATCTCATTCCATTTCCTTTAGCTCAGCCACGCTCCTCGGGTGATCTGCATGAGGTCCTCATGTTGCACCTAGCAAGATCCCCGATCACCGTCTCATTTCTTCCGGCTTCTTCTTCTTTCCGAATGTCTACAAGAAGTCGATCTATTATACCTTTTGAGGTGGCAATTCAGGAGGGTGAAGATGTCCATTTGTGTCTTTAGGTCTATCCCGTGCATGGGACATCTCTTCAACAACCTCTGTATCTCTCCTGCCAAAGGTACGACTCCTCATCTTCCTCATTTAAAGTAGTACTCTCTCCATCTATGAGGGACGGAGGAAAGAATCGACAAGTAAGCTTCATCGCCTTCCTCAAGGCAATGCATCCATATAGTGAGTCAAACTATGATGCAGCTATATCTCTTAAAGAGAATGGAACAACGCAGCCTTAATAACTTCGTCTCACAATTATCTAATTTAATCAGACACTATTCTCAGAAACCGTCCCAAGTGTTCGTTGGGATCTTCCGAGGGGTGACCTGTGAATTGGTTTTGTTGAACCATGGTGATCAGGGCTGGCTTGAGCTCAAAATTGTTAGCATCTATCACGTCAGTTTCACCGCCGTAGTATTCATCTCTGATAACCGGGTTCCGTAAGTCCTCCATGTCTCGCTCGGTGTTCTTCGCCGCGAATTCTCGTTGGATCGCCTCACAATCTTTCAGTCTCGCCATCTCCGCTATTTCTACTTTTAACCTTCTTAGTCCCTTCTAAGTGTTCTTTCGATCTCGTGTTCTAGTGGCAATAATTTAGCTCCCTCGCCTCGTGCATGAATTAATTCCTCAATATAATATACTAAGATCAAATGGAGTCATGATACCAAAAATTATATATTTAACATGAAAAGTTTCACAAAATTTCAGTTTGCTAAACTACTGCAGTTGAATCATATTTTTGCAAATTTTCTATTACTTTCTTTTATAAATTATGTCCAAACTAGTATTTAGCTTTTAGTAAGAATATTGATTCACTAAATTCTTCGACCGCAACGGCGCCCAAAACTTGTTCACCTCTTTCGCTGATGGACTCAAACATTCTATACAAATTTATATTTATTACTCAAGGACTATTATCTAATCCCTAATAATAATTATTTAAACTTGTTCATGTGTTCCTTTATCTATCAGACCGATTAAAAGTCGCTTTCTTAAGAGTAAATCATTTTCTTCTCGCTCTGAATCTGTGGATGCTGCAAGTGCATAGGCTCTAACAAGTAGTAAATTGGATTTAAGTCCAGATATCGATCCCACAGAGATCTCAAGAATTCTCAATCAACTACCCTGACTACTCAAACTCTATACTATTTGGACTCTGATAGGCAATTGGATTCAGCTTTGCAAACCTTGAAATGTATAAGCCTAAGATATGTGAATTAATAACAAAATGAATTAAACCCGAAAAATTTTAAAATAATAAATCTGCACCGAACACTATCTTAAAGGGAGCATTGAAAATATCATATTGTGAACATCAATTCCCGCAGATTGCACCAAACTTTCGCTTCATGAACCACAGACAAAACCCGTCCAAGGAATATGATAAAGGCAAATGATCTTCCATACGCCACTGCTCATCATCTAATCTTCCCTGTTTCTTTCGAAGACAAATGATTAGATAACTACTTTAATATGGGCTGCCTTGTTCCGGTATTTTCTTTTTCAATACTTAATTCTCATGGACTCCAAAACCTTAGCTCCTAAGACATGTATAAAAGGGCTTACACTTTACTGGTTTCTCTTCCTCCAAATTGGAACAGTTTATCCTTTCCTTGATTAGACCCTTGCTAACACGGGATTGAACATACTGTTCGAATCGAGGTGAACTCTCTGCTTATTTAAATGGATAAGTCAGTTTAACCTAATTTTTATTTCATGAGAAGATGATTTATCATTTAAATTCATAGAGCTCATTAGATCACCATTATCAGATTCGCATACCTTTTAGAAATTGTTCATCACTCTCAGGATTGCCTTCTCTGTGTCACTCAGAGGGCCTCCTAGAAATCAGAGCAATGAGACAATCCTATTATGGGTATAAGACGCTTACATTGGGATCAATTACAGAATACTCAAACCAAAGAAGTAGATTTACAAATTGATAGTCTGGGTACCTTGATAAATTTATGCAGAAAGATAATTTCGACAATGTGAGTCTATTTAATGAAGCCTGGTTTCCTAAATCACTAGATTACACCCTACAATGGCTTGTCGATCAAGAAAACCATCAGAATTCGGAAACTGAAATCCGACCTAAAATTTGTCCGGAATTCAGATAATCCAGCAAGAATTAAAGAAATAGAATTCGCATTCACTTCACTTTAACAATGCAACTGCATCCAAATTTGAGCTTAAAATAACAAACTAATCTAAAAAAATAAAACAAAGAAAAGAAAAATTAAAATACAAGAGCCTTCAGCAACCCAGATCTCTCTTTCAAGTCGCCGAGAGCCGCTTCCTTCAATAGCGTACTGCAGATTTATAGGGTTCCTCGTTGGGCCCTAACTCGATGCACCTCCTTGTGGATTTCGATGACCGCCCATTTATTGTTAATGTCGCGACTGATTCTTTATCGCGACTGGCCAGTCTACCACGCCAAGAAAGCTTTTATTCGCCGCGACTTGCCTTTAAAGATCCTCGATCCGTGCCACCCTCCACCACTAAATGATGTCGCGACCTTCTTCCTTGTAACCGATGTCGCGAACTGGCAAATAACGCCGCACCTAGTTCTTGCAACTGATGTCACTTAACATCGAATGACGCCACGACTTTAATTCCTTATAAACCGACATGTCGCGACGCACCACTGGACGCCACGAATTTTGGCCTGCAGTCATCAATGTCACGCACCATCAATGACGCCAATGACCTTAGCGTTCCTGTAACCGATGTCGCGTAATTAACAATGACGCCGCACCTAGTTCTTTGCAATCATACGCACCATCAATGACGCCGCGACCTTAGTTCTGCGTAATCGATGTCGCGACTAATTTAATGATGTCGCGACCTTAGTTCTTTGTGAACTCCATGTCGCTAATTTCAATCGTAATGACGCCGCACCTTTATGTTAAGTCCTTGAAATCTTGAGGTCGCTGAATTTATCTCGTGTCAATGACCTCCATGTCTACTCGTCATTTTCTCACCCTCACGACCAAATTGTGTTACGACATCATATCTGTTCTTCAAGAATTTATGGTTGCCTCGACTTTGAGTTTTGTTTGCGACCTGCCTGCTCTGGGCCTTCAAATTATTCTTATGTCGACCGAGCTTCAGGGTTGCGACCTTGATGTGGGAATCTTCATCATTGTCAAGGCGTAGCTACAACAAGTCCTTTCTTCCTCGTGCATTCCACGCAACATCATCTCACAATGTCATTCTCGCTCAAATCAGGCTATTTACCGTAGTTATCCTCTTCTCTTGAATTTCCACGCATAGCATTGGCAGTTATTCAACATTCAGACATAAATCACTTCTTTTAGATAGGAAATCAATCGTGTAAAAATGGATCGAAAAATGGATGACTTTAAGCTCACCAGAACTAACATGAGACAGAGGGGAGATGGATTGAACTAATCAAGGATTATGAATGTACCATTGAATATCATCCGAAAGGCCAACGTGGTGCTTATGCTCTTAGTAGGAGACCCATGAGTTCCCTATCGCACTCGAGGGTCGTGTATCTTCCGACTCATAGAATTGAGAGGTCCTTGGGTGTGAGGACTGAACCTAGATATTCGGGAGCACTGCTAGCCACATTTCATGTAATGGGTCCCGTATTGATAGACAGGATTAGAGAGCTTCGCATTCGGATCCATGATAGTGAAGCTGAGAGGTGAAGTAGAGTCCGGCAACGAGGGATTTATCATTGAGAGAGATGGTACCGCGGGTCATGGGACAGAGGTTGTGTGTGCACCTGATGTAGGTGATGTGAGGAGAGAGATTATGGAGGAAGCCTATTCTCCGGCCATGCTATGCATCCGAAGTTTACAAAGATGTATCATACCTTAAAGGAAATACTACCGTGGAAGGGTATGAAGAGGGATATTGCGAGTTCATCTCCGCATGTCTCACATGTCACAGTAAGTTTCGAACATCGGCTTGTAGGACTTTACAAATAATTCCGAACCCTGAAATGAGAGAATCACGATGGATTTTGTGGTAGGGACTTCCACGCTAGCCGGAGTGTCACCATATGATATGGGTAATGTGGGACAGATCGACGAAATCAGCCCATTTCCTCCCCATCGTGAATAGTGATCTCATCGGATAAGTCGTCCACCATACGTTAGAGAAATTATCACTGCATGGTACACCCGCTTCCATTGTCATGGGAGATCCTGTGTTTACCTCACTGCTTTGGCCTAAGCATAATGCCCTTGGCACTAAATCGCATTTCAAGATACCTTTTCATCCACAGACGGATGGCCAACTGAGAGGACTATACAGACTTAGGATATGCTTAGGGCATGTGTTGAGTTTAGAGGAGCCGACACCCATCTACCCCATGGAGTTTGCATACAATAAAAGTTAATGTATCTCAAGATTGGTATGGCCCCTTATGAGGCTCTTTATGGATCGGAAATGTCGAACCCGGGCCCCGTTGGGACGAGGTAGAAAGGAAATTAGTAGGTCCGTAAATTGTCTGGGCGACTTGTGATAAGATCAAAGTTATAAGGGATAGACCGAAATCATGCAAAGACCGATGTTAAAATATATGGATAACGTCGTAAAGGGACTTAGAGTTTGAGGATAAGTGGTATTTTATGATTTCCCATGGAAGGGCGTACTAAGATTTGGGAAACGGGTGTCGAGTCCACTATATATCACATACAGGATTGTTGAGAGGATTGAGAGGTGGTATATCGATTGGAGTTGCCATCCGACCCGATCATTCACGATGTTCTTCCATGTTTCTATGCTCGTAAGTACATACCACCCTTCACATGTATTGATAGAGCAAACGTGAAATACAGGAGACTCTGATATACGAAGAGGAACCAGCAGATCCCCATAGTCGAGAGCAAGTTTTGCGTTAACAAGACTATTCAATGTGAAGGTATGAGGAGCTCACACTGTGAGGAAGCCATATGGAGCATGAGGGAGCAGATGAAGAGGCATTATCCCCATCTCTTTGAAGGTGTATTTAATGTTTTAATTTCAGGACGAAATTTTTATAAGGAGGGAGGATTTGTAATTCCTGCCCAAAGATAAGTGTACAAAGATATTGAAATCGTAGGGCGACACGAATATCAAGTGTCACATCGTGATATTTGGGGATGAAATTGAGATGATAAAATTCTCAAACTCTGGATTTATGTATGAGAATAAGGGATAAATTAGTAATTGAGCAAAGGGGCATGAAAATCAAAAGTGTAGAGATGTGGGCTATAGTAGAATTAACATAAGAGTTAAGAACTGCAATATTAAAGTGTTGAGGACTTAAGTGCACTATGAGAAATATGGGAGAGAATAGAGGGTGAGACAAACAAAAGTCATTTTGTCTCATTTTGCTAGGGTTCACGTTTGGTGAGGAGAAGAGAGAAAAGAAGAGGAAAAAGTGGAAGAAGAAGGAGAAGGAGAAGAAGTCAAAAAATCAGGTATGTTCTTGCCTTGGAATCATGGGTCTTTTGATGTCTAGGGTTTTGGTATGGATTCATGGTTTAAATTGCAAGGAATTGAGTTAGGGTTTAGAACAAACCCTAACAAATCTTTGTGTTTAAGCAAAAAGGGTTATAAACTCATATTTGAGTTGTTTGGAAATAATTCAGAAAAGTTTTTGAAGGCTACATGAATAAAGATGAACTCAGTAAATTGAGATTTCAAGATGAATTTTGAGTGGTTTTGATGTATATATGGGAGTATTGAGTTGATTTGGGTATCAAATACATGGAAAATGGAAGAAAACACACATTTTGGGCATTTTCAGGAGTAACCTTTGTGACTGTAATGCTCTGTTTTTCTATTTTGACTAGTGTTCGTATTTTGGCCATAACTTGCTCATTTCTGATCCGATTTGATTTATTCAAGTTTCTGGTTAAAACAGACTTTAAGGAGAACCAAACATCATGAAATAGGGTTCCCCGACTTGACTTCCTATGTGGCCCAAAATTCGCTCAAAGTAGGGCTATCATGTTCAAGCTAAATCTGGTTCAGCTTTTTGAACACAGACAAATTCGCTTGTTTGGACGTGAAGTGAGTTTCGGTGTCTGATTTGGGTGATTCCAATTGGAGAAGAACCCTTAGCACCTTAGTTTCAAAAGAGTATAAAGAACCAGTGTCAAATATGGAGTTAAGACATTGAAAATTTGGTATTTCAAACAGTCCCGAGTGTAAAATCGGTAGAGGGCATTAAGGTCATTTTGTAAAGAAAAGGGGTAATTTGGTCATTTCCTTGGTTACGTATTTTTAAGTGTGGTTAAATGAGATTTAAGTGAATGTGATGTGGTTGGTGAAAATGAATGTGTATGGTGGATTAAATGGAAGTTATGATTAATGTTGTGGTTTTCTTGAAAAAAGGTGAAAAGAACCATCTGACTTTGAAACCTGAATTTAATTTTAGCTAAATGATTACAGTTGAACTGGAGTGTAAAAACTAATATTTTGAAATCGAGTTTTAAAGGTAAATGATTTTAATGTGAAAAAGGAAAAGATTAATATAAATGTTTATATATGATATCCATAAGAATGTAGTAAATGTATAAATGTTTACTTTATTTTAAATATATGTATTTATATTAAATGTTTATATATGTATGCATATGTTAAGGCATTATGGAAGTTTAAATGTAAAGAAATTTATATGTATATTTGCATATATATGTGTTTTAATGATAAAGTAATGATTTAAATGGATTTATAAATGTATTTTGGAAGAAATGAGTGAATGATTTTAATGTTAAATGAAAAGTTTAATGTAAATGTTTATATATGTATGCATATGTTAAGGCATTATGAAGTTTAAAATGTGTAAAGAAGAATGCAAAATGTATAAATGATAAAGTAAAGGTTTTAAAATGGATTTATAAATGTATTTGAAGAAATGTTTACCGATGGTTACCCTAACCCCATATGACTGCTATGACTGATATCGGTCGAGGTACTTTTTAAGCTGTAAGGACTTAGGAGGGTAAAGTTATAGGTTAACCGAGTGGGAGGGAAATAGGTGTCTAGGGAGGTCATCCTTACACGTGATAAAGTGCTATGGACTGAACCCTATGCAAAGCGTGAGTTTCTCCGCTAGCCGTAGTGGTTATGACCGAATGATCGTCCTCACCGTCAGTATCCGGAAACTGTTCGGTGTGTTTATCCCCTGGGTTCCATCAGAAAAAAAGAAAGAAAGAAAGAAAGAAAGAAAGAAAGTTAATGCATAAAGTGATTTTGAATTATATAAGTATTTATCATCAGAAAGAAAGAAAGTCGAGGCATAAATGTTTAAAGCATAAATGGATTTTAATTTCAGTATATTTATTATCTAAAGAAAGAAAGTTTGAGGCATAAAATGTTTAAGGCATAAATGGATTTTAATTGTATAAGTATTTATTATTATAAAGAAAGAAAGAAAGTTTAAGGTATAAATGTTTAAGGCATAAATTGATTTTAATCAGATAAGTATTTATTACTTTGATATATACCGAAATGTTATCTTAATGAAATGTACTCACTAGGTCTTTAGCTCATTCTTTCCATATGTTTCAAAACATTTTAAGGAACCGAGATGTGTGCGCCAGAGTACCCTCCCGTGTGCGAGCTGAAATGCCGAGAGACCTAATCGAGATGTGAACTGCATTGTATAAATAGGTTGCATATTTTATATGTTGAATATTTTGTCATGTATATATGCATATATGTATATATTTTGAAAAGGAATTACGTAGGCGGTCGGCTTAAGTCCGGCTCAAGCCCAATCTTTTGATACAAAAAAAATGCATGGAATTAAAGAAGGTTTGAATGTTTTGATGATTTGAAGTGAATAAATGTATATGTGTATATATTGTGTTTGATTGGGTTGTGGACGAGGAGTCCTAAAACGGAAGTTGAGAAGTTGAAAATTTGAAGATTAGAAGTGTTTTAAATGCTTATGCAGGTATTTGTAAATTGGGAAAGTCCGAAAAACAGAGGAAACTCTGGCCAATTTTTCTGAAAAATCCAAGTGTTTGAAAAAGAAAAAAAAAAAAAAAAATTTACCACTTCGCTCCAGCATTATTTTCTAAAGATATGTTAAGGATTGTAAGGTCTATTTCATGGATTTTATTTGATTGTTTTAAGGAAAAGTTTTTATATCCATTTGAGTCGAGGTCCTCGGGGTTCATGAGGTTAATCCGGGTCAGGATCCTTCACCAAACCAATTCATTTAATCAAGACATTGATTTTTGTTTCTGCATTAATAACTATTTATTTCAAAGATTCTGAATGAGTGACGCAGAACTGAAAGGTTTAAGATGAATTGGAACTGACCTTGAAATTGGAGTGAATCATTGGCTCAATTTATTTCACGTCATCAGATTTTTAAGCCTTTTAATTGATGATTTTATTTTTAAGGAATCCTACTTTTAATGTTGGGACACCCAAAATAAGAGGTTTAAAATCCCACTTTTATTGAATTTTGGATTATTCTGGTCGCAACTTCAAGATTTTTGTTGCGACCTAAAATGTGGTCACGACCTAAAATGTGGTCACGAGAGGGAATTTTTACTTCACAACTTTCTCTTTTCTTTCCTTGCTTTATTTTAGTCGTGACCTCGCCACTCAAGCTTTCGACTTCCTTTTCTATTTTATTGTTTCACATCCAAAGATTCTTGGTTGCAACTTTTGATTAGTGTTACACTGTAAAATTTTGTGTCTTCCTAAACAACTTCAAATTCACAAGAATTTCAATTTATTCAAATCCAATCAAGACAACTACAACTCAATTCATCTCCATCATGCAAATATTCAACAAAATCATCCACTATGCATCACATTCAAAATTTAAGCACCAGAACAAATTAAAATTCCCCCAAACTTTCAATCATGCCATATAAAAGACAAAATTTAAAATCAAGAAGAGTGTACTGCCCCTTTTTGTCTCTGATGCAGATTGGAAGCTTGATTGTAGATGCTCTCCCTTTTGCAAATCTTTCATTTTCCTGCAAAACTAACAAAAATATTTACATACTCTTCAATCAAATATGAATCAAATTTCATAAAGCTATCAGAAATGTAAACACAAAAATTGTAAACTATAACAAGAAAAATTTAAAAAAAAACCGATGTGGATTGCCTTCCACAAAGCTGCTCAATTTTTAGTCTTTATCGGACTCTGTTGTCGCATAGCGTTCTGCTTTCTTCAATTTTTCTAATCTTAACTAAGGGTTATTCTCCAATTGCTTTCTCCCAAGGTAGTGCTTTAATCTCCGAATTAATAACTTTGAACTCCTCATGATTGCCGGTTCTATGTCGCCCAAATTGTGTGCTTGATACCACCGTATATGGTCCACCCATTTGGATTTAAGTTTCTTTCTCGAAAGAGTCTTAGTCCGAGCTTTCAATAACAGACTCGATCTCCCGCCTTGAATTCCTCTCAAAATTCTCCTTGACATGCCATTTTTTTGTTTTATCTTGTAGACTCGCACTATCATAGGCTTCATTCTCAACTCTTCCAATCTATTTAACTGAAAAAGAAATTTCCCTTTCTTTAAAGAAATTTAAATCAAAATTTAGCTTCTGATGGCCCACATAGCTTTATATTCTAGCTCAAGAGGTAGATGACAAGGTTTCCTAAAGACAAGCCTGTATGGGAACATTCCAATGGGAGTTTTAAAGTACCCGTATGCCCGTAGTGCATCATCAAGCTTCAAAGACCAATCTCTTTGCTAACTTACGCCTTTCAAGAATTTTCTTTATCTCCTATTGAAATTCTTAGCTCGCCCATTTGTTTCGAGGATGATAAGTCAAGCCCAATGTGTTTGATACCATATTCCATGAGTTTGTGAAACACCTTATTTGCAAATGGCTCCCTCCTCGTCACTGGGACATGGTTCTAGTGTCCCAAATCACGAGAATATTTCTTTTCAGAAAAATCCCACAACTTTATTGGCATCATTATTTGGACAAGTCGTTTCAACCATTTTGATACATAATCCACAGTTAGAGTATGTATATATTTCCAAATGAAGTGTGAAATGCCCCATAAAATCCATTCCCCATACATCAAAACAATTGCACCAACAGATACTCTTGCAGGGGCATTTTATGCCTTTGGTGATATTTCCCATCCTTCGGGCATCGATCACATAACTTCACCCATTCAAAACAATTCCAAAATAGGTAGGCCAAAAGAAAACTCGATCGCGTAACTTTGGCTGGCCTTTATTCCCGCAAAATGTCCTCCATATATGGTGATGCATGACATTCCTTTGTGTAACTTGCTTTACTCACCTTCGTACACATCTCCCATAATCGATCACCTCTTTTAAAACAATAATGGGTCATCCCAAATGTAGTACCCGTCGTCGCTCCTATTTTTTCTTCCACTGGTAGCTGAATCGTGGCATAATTCACGCCAAGAAGTTCACACGCGATACCAAGGTGTTTGGAGTGATAGCCGAATAACCGCTTCATCCGAAAATTTTTTTTTCTTTCTCTTCTTGTACAAGAAAGTTTCTTTCACTCTTTGACAAGTGATCAATTATCACATTGTCACAACCTTTCATTTTTATTTCTAAATCAAATTCTCGCAATAACAATACCCACCGAACAGCCTTAGCTTACATCGACACTTAATTGCCGCATGATCAGTGTGTGTATAATAAATATGGGATCCTTAAAATGTATGGTCAAATTTTTCGCTACATGCAAATATTATCACAAGATCTTCTTTTTAGTAGTAGAGTAATTTTCCTGAGCTTCATTGAAGGTTTTGCTGGCATAGTATATGGCCTTGAACACTTTTTCATCTTTTTGTCTCAATACAGCTCCCATTGCATAATCACTGGCATTGCTCATGATTTCAAATTCTCTGTTCCAATCTGGTTTTGCCATGATGGGAGCTTCAACTAGTCTGGATTTGATTTCTTCAAAAGCATTCTGGTAGGATTCATCAAAATAGAACTTAGTATCTTTTCCCCAAAGAATCCGTATAGTGGTCTAGCATTTTGAGAAATCTCCGATAAATCTTCAGAAAATCCATAGCATGTCCTAAGAAACTTCTAATTCCCTTTGACTGTAGGGTGGCATCAAATTTCTTATAATTGAAACTTTTTCTGGTCTACCTCTGCTTCTCCCGTCGCAAATCATGTGCCCCAAGACAATTCCTTCTATAACCATAAAATGGCATTTTTCCCAATTCAAAGCTAGATTCTTGTCCTTGCACCTTTGAAGTACTGTCCCCAAGTTATGCAAGCACTGTTCAAAACTGGATCCATACACTGTAAAATCATCCATGAAGATCTCCATAACTTCTTCTCGTTTAAATCGTAAAATATGTACATCACGCATCTGAAAGTACCATGAGCATTACACAAACCAAATGGCATTCTCCTAAAAGCAAAAGTACCAAATGGGCATGTAAAGTGGTTTTCTCCGATCCTCAAAAATAGCAATTTGGTTATATCCAGAGATCCATCAAGAAAACAAAGCGAGGGTGTCCCGCCAATCTATCCAAAGATCCGATCAATGAAAGGCAGGGAAAAATGATCCTTTCTGTTGCCGATTAGTTTTTTGTAGTCAATACACACCTCCATCGATCACAGCGCTCAGAGGGAATCAATTCATTCTTTTCATTTCTAATCACAGTGAATCCAACTTTCTAAGGAACCACATGCACTGGGCTCACCCAAGAACTATCCGATATAGCATATATAAAACCTGCATTTAAACATTTTAGAACTTCTTTTCTGACAACTTCTTTCATCACTGGGTTCAACCTCCTTTGATGCTCAATAGAAGTTTTTGCATTCTCATTCAGCAATATTTTGTGCATGCAAATGGAGGGACCGATACCCTTCAGATCCTCAATTGACCAAGCAATTTCTTCCTTGTATTTTCTCAGAATTTCCATCAACTTCTGTTCTTCAGCTTCGGTTAATGAAGCTAATATGATGACTGGTTTTCTCTTTTCTGGTTCTAAAAACTCATATTTCAAATGACTGGGCAATTCTTTCAATGTTAACCTCTTCGCATCAGCCGTCAAGAATTTGTCATTTCGGCCGTGATGCTTCATCTTAATCACATTTATGCTCAAGATTGTTTCTTTGTTAAACAAATTTGAAGGCAGTACTTCACAATCAAGACTCTCAAGATACTCCAAATTCATCTCAATTTCTCATTGATAGAATGTTGAATGATACAATCAGAATCTCACCCAACATCAGAAGTATCGTTTCTCTCACAGCCATACAACTTTCTACATCTAATTCAAGATGTTCCAAACTCCTATTAATATTAAAGTGCACTGCTTCATTTCCCACCCTTAATGTCAGTTCACCTTTCTGCACATCTATCAAAGCTGCTCTAGTTGCTAAGAAAGGTCTTCCTAGCAAAGAAAGGAACTCAGTATCTTCTCCATCTTGGTGATAATTAAATCCACCGGAAGATGAATTCCCAACCTTGACAAGTACATCTTCAAGAATACCTTCCGGGTTGTGCCATTGATCCGTCACCCATTCAGAATGTAATTGATGTTGGGGGTTAGTTCCCCAAACTAAGCCTCCTCTGCGACAACCGATGGAGTCATCAAGTTTATACTAGCGCCGAATCACATAAAGCCTCTTAAATTCATATTTCCATGGAGCGTGGAATGGTGAACCATGTGGTCCTTCATTTTGCTAGGAGCTACTGGATAATTGCAATCACAGTAGCGCCAAATCTACTCATCCCTCCGCCTATCTTCCTTTCTTGTTCGCATCTCCTTCAAAATTCAGATAAATGTGCATTTTAATGACCACCTCTCAGAATGTATATTGATTTCTATTTTCTGAAAATGTCCAAGAATCTAGAAACTGTTTCTTCTTTCTTGCCTTCAAGTCTCGTGGAAATGGCACTACAGTGTATAAGCCGGTACCTTCCTTCGCTTTCGCCATTACTCCCTTTTAGCCTGCTCAATCTCCTCGTGCTCTTCTTTTCCTTTCCAAATTTCTTGTCTCGCTCGCCCTTCTTTTCCTTTTCTTTCCTTCCGCTACTGCTTCACATCCTTCCCACTTTAACCGACCTCTACGCCTGGATTCTCAGTGTCACTAGTGGAATGTACCCTGCTCGATTTCCCATATTTAAGGCCACCGCCCTACTCAGGTTCCAAGTTTTTCAACAAGGCACTCAGCCCTTCAAACACTCGAGTATCGCACTGAGCTTCCAAGTCAAACAGCTCTATTCATGGAAGTGTAATAGTCTCTATCATTCCCCATGAACCTGGCAAAGATTTGTCTCTTCAAAATGGTCGAAGTCCTCCTTGACCCGATATCTATTTCGCCTCACCCCCTTAATGTCAGCCGCTAGAACCTCGTGGCCATTGATATCCTCGTTGAGGGATTCTGGCCCATGCCTGGGCCTTGTAATGCCCTCCACCATATGAGAAATTCTCATGGGTTCCTCGTTGGTCGGATCAGAATGTGTGGGCAAGATTAGGATTTTAGCTTGAAATGGTAATTCTCTTGGCTCATTCACGTACTTAACCTCCTCGCACCATAAGAATCTTCTTCGTTGGTACATCATCACTTCTTCATTTGTTTTCCTCTCTTTCCATCAAGCCTCCTATTTCATGAGCAAAGTGTGCATTTTTCTTTCCCCGTTTGTCCATCCTATGATTATGGCATCTAACTTTGCCTCCATGGCCGCCATTTTGCTCACCTACGACCCCCTTTCCTCGTTTATTACCCCTTGAAAACTCGAGGAGCTTTCATATTGCATTTGGCCGTCCTCTATCGATCTCGAGCCTCTTTCAAAGACTTTCTTCTTTTGAATGTCTTACAAAGATGATGCATCGATAATGCCTCTAGAGGTATCATTTAAGGCATGACACTATATCCATCTGGTTTTTAAATCAATTCCATGCATAGGGCACCCTTCAAAGAACCTCAATCTCTCCTGCTATATATAGGCTCATCTTCCCTTTGTTGGAACACTATTATCTCTCTTCTCTCTCAGGTGAGAGATGGGGAAAGAATCTCGCTCTAAGCATGCTTCACCAAATTCTTCCCAATTATCAACCCAACCATATGGTAATGATTCATACTAAGTGGCTGCCATCTCTTAAGGAGAATGAAGAGATGTGAGCTTATCACCTATGGCCCCACACCATTCAAATTTCACCGTATTTGCCATCCCGAGAAATCTACCCAGTGCTCATATTCGTCTTCGCTGCGATCGAACCCGATGTCAGCCGCACCATCAGAATCAAGGCCGGCTTTAGTTCGAACTTATTTGCATCCACGTAGGGGCTATCCGATTGCGTCATTCTTCCCCGAATAATAAACGTAAATCCTTACTGTGTCAAGCACAGGAGGCCTTCGCTGCCGCCCTCTCTGCTCCTCGTCTGGTCATGTCTCTATCCGCTATAGTTGTGTTTTCTCATTTTGTCTTTCTTAAGCTTTGAAGTGTTCTTTCCACTCCAAGGTTCGGAAAACAAGTCGTAACTAGCTCTATGCATTAAAGGATTTCCTCGAAATCAAACACACCTCGGGGATTAATAGGATTAGTCAAACTAAAAATATTAACACGGTCTGTTAAAGATTAGTGGTTGATGTAGCCATCGCTGAATAGCTATTTTTGTTCTTTTATAAAATGTCCAATTAGCATTTCCCTTTTGTTAGAATATTGGATCTATTTAATTTTTTCTAATCCCTAAGAACTACTATAAAAACTTGTTTTGCCTTTTTTCTTATATAGACTAAACCCTCAAATTAATATATAGTTACAAGAGCCTTACACTTCTTTGCATCCATGTCACTTGGATAAAATTTGCTTGATAAATAACTTTTCTTAATGTCTATGATTTAAAATAAGGGTAAAGTCTATGACACTCCGCAAGTGCACAAAGTCATACAAGTAGTAAATCAATGTAAGTCCGTATCATTCCTACGTAGATCAGCAACGAATTAAAGATCAACTAACCCAACTACTAAAATTCCATACTATTTGGACTAAGAATACATAGTGAAAGTTTTATCTAAACACATAAAAATTAAAGATCCTAGACTATTGAATACTGTTAAACTAAGATAAAGCAAAAGTAAATGAATAAAAATAAATTGTAACTAAAATACTGGACTGAATCAGTTTACTGTGAGAAACGAAAACTATCATTGAAGTGCAATGAAACAGTCAATTCCTACACCTAAGTACATTGTTCTGTTTTTTGTATGGATCTGGATTTGTCCAAGATTTCTTAAATTTTGGAATTGGATTTGGCCATTCATCGGTTTGAAACCCTTGTTTCTCTCAAGACAAGATCAAACCATCTACCTATATCATTCCTTTTGCAAGATCTTGGTATTTTTCTTTCAATACTTCACACCCATTTCCCGTTGGATACAGATCTTTGCATTTCCTTCTCGTGATTTTCGCAAAGTTTCTACTACTTAATTGGTGGCTCAACCTCCATATCTACGTTCGTCCCTTCCTCGATAATTCCAAAGCTAACACGGGGTTAGAACTTGCCCTTAGATTAAGGTGAACTCTCCGATTATTTATATTGTTAAATACACCTCCAACTTCAATTATGAGTAAATGGGGATTTATCAAAATGAACTCGCAGCTCCAGCTCATCAACGGTAGTCGAACATACCCGTAAAGAATGCTCACTTCCTCGTGAATCTGCCTCGTGTCGCAGATGGCATCCTCGATATCGAGCAAAATACATTCCCTCAACTCGGTATTAGGTACTACCATTGAACTTAACAATTCAAAACTACACCAAATAAGTAAATCCTCGAACCCAAATAAGCTCTCCAGAATTATGTAGGAGACTATAACTAAATGGAATCAAATCCACTGAAATGCGCTTCGATTTCCTCAGATCATAATTAAGAAATGGAGAATCGATCACGCATTCACCACCGTAATTGCAATAAACCGAGAAAAAATGAATTTTAAATTTGTCTAGATTTCATTAAATTTCGTGCAAGAATTTAAAGAAGAAAATAACATAAATAAAAATCCAAATTTCCACTGTGATCCGCACAGCCTACGTATCCAAACTGCAAAGAAATAAACGAAACCAAATTGAAGAAAGAAAATGCACCCACGGTTATACACTGAGTTCCTCCTCCTTCCCTCTTTTCCTCGGTAGTGAAGACAGGTTACCACTACCTAATGTCGTTTCATTTATACCAGAAAAGAATTCGGGTCGAGTCCCCAAAAATCTCCTGTGAATTTCCAAAGAAAGCCCAAATTAATTGCTCCATGTCGCGACTTCAAGTTGATGTCGA